>JAUPFT010000006.1:19058907-19233907 GCA_036936625.1 Parnassius smintheus behrii | reverse complement strand
CCATGACATTCAAAATCAGCAGTGGTCGTGTTTGTGTTTCATAACCGTTAAGTTAATTTCATCCTTCAACTTGATATAAATATACTAACCGATTTTCTGATCTTGATTCTGATGATGATTTTGCTAAATTTCAAAAATTTATTTATGTTAGCAACAATGATAATCCTTGAACGACGGGATGATATACGATTTTTTCTTCATTATTAAGTGCACTATATCACCGGCACACGATATTCTAGCAAAAGAAATACTTGCCATATTTCATATATTTTATCGTAAAATGTCTCACCTATTTCCCACAGGCTTTTTTATATATGGAATAAGGTGAGAAACGGGCACACAGTTCACCCGATGGTAAGTGGAGGCTGTGGCCCATAAGCATCCACATTTATTTTATGCTCGATTAAGAATTAAAATGCAGATGCGTTATCACCAATAACGACTAAGATGGAATGCCTCATTTCCAGTAAAAATAATCGCCGGTTCTCTACACTCACCTTGCGAAACACAGCAGCATTAAGCTGATAATTTACGCTGGTATTTTTTGCGATTGTGGCCCCACTCCGGTCGAACGGACCTATTCGTGCTACACCATAATATAGCTGCAGCATAGCTTTACCACGTACATGTATATAGGCTTATGATGGGAGACACCATTATCCCTGATTGCCTTCACCACCTCTCCCAACGCATGGTAATTACAGGAATCATGTATACACGAAATAGTCTTGTCTTAACTCTTGTGTTAATTTTATTAATATGCTTCAGTTAATTTTTTAAAGATATATTTTCTGATAGCATCTCATATTTTGTAATTCGTGATATGTGTTAAATACCGAAAAATGTTTATTCATTGTAATTACGTCTAAGACGTAACACTATATTAAGGATACAGAGTCTGTATCATTAATATAGTCTGTATTATTATAGACTATGCTTCGTAAATCACGAGCACGAATGCAACAAACGGATAATTATACATTATATAAAAATTTAACTCAAACAACACCAGCAATAAAACTTTTTTGTAAAAACTTATCGTCGCAACTCCTTGCTTAAAAAGTTGGCTATAAATATATTTTTATAAGCGGACAGCAACAATTGGAACTATAGAAGAAACTATTTAGCAAGAAATTTAAATAATAATATCATTTTTGCATTCATTGTAAAAATAAAAATATTGACAAATACCAAAAATTAACAACTAAATCAAATGTCCAACATCAATGGCAACGTAAGAATTTAAATAATAAATTAATAATTTACATAATATATTATATTCATTGCTAAGCAACATGTACTTACGAGTACATAGGAATCTTCATAGACAGCTTAATACAATCGTATTCAAAACAGTTCAAACATAAAATAATTTAAAAAAGTCCTTATGAGAAGAAAAAGAAGGAAAGTTTACAGATTTTTTTGAATTTTAAAAATTTCTTTAATTCCTTTTTCAAACTTACAAATTTATATTTCTTGGTTCTAAATTTGCAGCTGCTAACATTTTCAATCATTTCTCGTAGGGTTGACTGACAAAGAACTAGATATAATTTTAGCTCCCTATATCCCTTACATTAAAAAATAAACCCTTAATTAGTGAGATGTATAATCTTGTTTAACAAGTAAACGAATGTTATAAGATATAAGAAGTTCATAACGGTTCCGCACTAGCCACTTGAACCAATCAACTTTTTGCATGTCTCTTCAGGTCATCGTTCCGTCAAATGGTGACGAGCTTAATACACAGAGCTTGCTGGTACGAGGCGATCGCTTCACAACCTTTCTTTCCATTTGATGTCAGTTCTTCGAGCTATATGGCTAACCCATTGCCACTTCAGCCACAAATTAAATAATATTACTTCAGCTTACTTAGCTTCAGTCACTCTCATTGCAATGTGACTATGGTCGTTATGGATTTAAACTTACCTACAGATAAATTCTGTGCACAGCCGTCTTCAAAGGCCCATATTGAGAGACAATCGCTAGTGTAAATTCAAACTTCACAATATCAAAATCATAATAACAAGAGCCAAACTATGATATTGTAGAGTTTGAGTTTAAAGTGTAAACTCGAGATCATTGTTGAATACAGGCGATAGATCGCTGAGAACTTTTCTGATTCCTAATACGACTATCAGAGAAGTATTCTTCAAGAAGTATTCTTTATATTTCTCCATGATGTGTTCTCGGTGAAGTATTTTTATATTTTGCTTTGTGTGGTATAATATTTTGACAGTTTTTTTATTGGAAACTGTTGAAGCACAATAATTATGCCTATCGGTCTAGAGATCGATGGAGCTGAGATAATACAACCATTTTTAATAGAATAAGCATGACAAACGAGCACACAGTCCACCTGATGGTAAGTGGATGCTGTGGCCCATAGACATCTACATCTATCCCCGATTAATAACCAAAACGCAGATACGTTATCACCCGTAAGGACTAAGATGGAATGCCTCGTTTTCAGTAAAAAAGGGTAAAGGAGTATTAAGCTGCTATTTAACGCTGGTATTCTGTGAGAGCGTGGTCCTTCCCCAGTCGAGCCAACCCATTCGTGCTACAACCGTCTACAGAACGTAATAGTTAACTTTTTAATTAGAGAAGATAACTTATTTATAAGGAACATAAAACAAATGAACAAGTTTCTCCGTAACTGTACTTATAGTGTCAATAATTGACACAACTATAAACAACAATTGCGCTTAAGAAACTTGTTCTAATGGGTCTTCAATGACTAAATGTCTATGCGTGTGAATCGATAATTAAAATGTTTATGCTTCCTTACGCTATAGCCATTGCAAAACCACCTGCAACAAACATTCCTCTGTAACCCGAGGCTCTTCAACTCACAGAGCTAGGCTGAAATATTTTTCGAGATGTATTCTAGAGTTTATATCGCTAGAATAATATTTTCAATCAAAATGTCAATTTTAAGAATATATCATCTGTCTGGCGGTTAATCTATACAAATGTATTCCTCAGTTCTTCGATTTTGTTACGATATCATTACCTCAGAATGAAAAAAATTAAACTGTCTATATGTCCCATAATAGAACTTACAAATAAGTTTTATTCGTCTGATAAATATTTATAGACGAGAAATATATTATTGATTGGAGAATTTGTCGAATAAGCACTGATATCATTAGAAATAATATTATAATAATGTCCTCCAAACCAAAATTCGGTCACGGCGTCCGACTTCAATGGAGATAAGCCATCGGTGAAGGACAGGATTAAAGTGCATAAGTGTATGCGTAAGCACAGGTGCACTCTCTATTTCCTCGCTGTCATAATTCGATGGGACGGTAAACCGACACGACCGGAGATATATCAGGCGCAGGAAGAATGGCTTTACGTGCTTTTCGAGGCACGCTACTGAGAATTCCTTGACGGAAAAACTCAATAATTAATTTTTTGCACCGACCCGGGATTCGAACCCAGGATCTCACGATCAGCAGTCGCACTACTACAACCACTAAACCAACGAGGCAGTAAGTACGGGGATTAGACACCGCCAACTAATTAATAATGTTAACTTTGTCAATATTTAAACTCACACAACATTTCGTAGATAGGACGCCTTATCTACCTAGGACTAGGTCGACCAGGATAGGTACCACTCTCTCGCCTATCTCCGTCGCCAAATAGCAGTGCTTACATTAGCTGTCTCCTCCGCAAACATTATAACTGCAGACTGTGAGGCGTTCCACTTTTGTCCTCAGAGGTGACAGTACAGACCTGTAGCTTTCTTCCTTTGAAGTGGGCTGCATTATTCATGAAATGTAGTAGCTACTCAGTACAGTACAGTAGCCATCATACCATAGCTGAAACGGGCTTCCTTTTTTAAGAGGGTTTAAGGGCAAGTCAGTGTACGCTGCACTGCCCCATTGCGTGTTTTTCTACATGTTTTCGAGATATTTTTCCAATCTTTTAAACATGTAGGTTTCTCCACCATACCCTTTTTCACCGCAAAGTACGTAGTATTTATGTCAGCATTTAAAATTATAATAAATAATTTTATTGGATCTTAACTGAATCCCTGTCGGTCCGTGATTCCCACATTCAACGCACAGCCCTTGTATATATCAGTCTACATAAGTTAAAATAACTCTTTCTTATCAATCTACATACGTCCCGTATACAGGCATGTACCTCTTCACGTTTCTAAGCTTTAGGGCAAGAAAGAGTTCATCGTTCTACTCCAATGCGTGCTAGGTGACTTCACACGTCTTAGAAATGTTAATCGAGAAAGGTGAACTAGTAGGGTACCTATGAGCCACAGCATCCACTTACCATCGGGTGAATTATGAGCTTGTCCGAGTTATAAGACGTAGTTATTTTGTTAATGATTGTGTCAAGTTTCTAACTTTATTGATTTCGTCTTAATTAACCTGAATACCCAGTGATTTATTTATTTATTTATTTAAAAACTTACACGTAACACCTTAAGCTAATTTTCTCATGTCCTATGAAGACACGCAAAAAACTCACATGAAGAAACGTTCAGACCCATTTATTTATAGGCCATAAAATAAAAACACTTGTTTCGTGCGGGATTTGAACCAGTATGTCATAGCGGCGTGTATCAAAGCATAGCCACTGCGCCAGCGAGACTTCATATAATCTTTTAAAACATCTTATAATATTGCTGTCGATAACCACAAAAAGCCTTCTATGTTTCCAAGTGACCCATCATAAAATCTATATAAATATTCAATTGCTCGGGATGCTAATAGAGAACGTAACCGCATATCAGCAGATGGTTTCGCTAGCCTTTACATACCAACGTTGGAATCAAGCCTGCGGTAAAATCGCCGCAGACGGTTCGAGACCTAGCTATCATGATTGCATAACTGTGCTTGTTAGTGTTGGTATACTCGTATGCTTAGAAGACCCAGTTTCTTGACGAAGAACTAAATATCAAATATAAAATGTAGATTAAGTTCTTTGTCTAAAAGAAATTAAGTAAATTATTTAAGGATCTCGTTCATTGAGTTTATTACAACCTGTCAAGTCTGCGTAAAAATTCGTATGTAATTTTTTATCCGAGTCGCTAATCGGTGCCGAAAATTTCTACCTTCCTTTAAAATTAACCGTGTCTTTTAAGATGATGTTAATTTTTCTGTAGAAAGAGGCGTTCTCCCATATCACAATCGGAGAGTTAAAGTAAGTTTGTGAAAAATATTTTTCTAAGTAATTTAAAATTCGGAAAAATTCTATTACTTGTGCTGTGAAATCTTAGTTATCGTAAAATTTCATGATTCTATGTGAACGTAAAGTACCTAAAAGGTTTTGACGAGTAAGTTTGCGAGTATCAAAATATTTGACGTAAATGGCGGTATCTTTTGATTGTGTTGATGTAGAAGCTTGAATTTTTTACACCTCCAAGATACCATAGGGTATTTGATATTAATTTCAACGTGATACCTCTATCCGTCCCTGAGAAAAAGACCTTTGGCAGACGGACAGATGGACAGACGGACGAACGGAGAAAGATGTGATCCTAAGATAAAGGTTCGGTTTTTACATTGAGGTACGGAATCCTAAAAAAACGGGATAAACTCCGTAAATAAGCTACGTACAAAATAAAAATAAAATAAAACATTGGTCTTCCGGCACGAATGTAAAGGTACTGTGTACGTGTCCTTGTAACTCTGACACTATATATCTGACCCTTACATATACAAAGGCGTTATTTCGGATGCGGAAAAGTGAATACCGAACATAAACAATACATTAATGAATATTATATTGTCATTTAGATGCCTTGACTTATAGGAATTACTTAATTCTTCTCTTCTCTTTCCACCACCGGACAACCTGACGGTCGGCGAATCTACGCCCTTTTGTTATCGATATTCCACGCATTGGTACCAAATGGTTTACTTCGTCTTTATAAATTTAATACATACAGCAAGGAGTAGTAGATATTTTTTTTTCATAGAATATGGGTGACATACGAGCACACAGTTCACCTGATGGTAAGGGGATACTGTGGCCCATAGACATCTACATTTGTCCTTAAGAATTAAAATGCAGATGCGTTGTCACCACTGTATAAATGTTAATTGTACATTTGTTTATTCGTATTACATTCGCTGCCATACCGTTCATCAGATTGCGGTAAAACTTTGTCAATATTGTTCGTTTATATTATACATTAACTTTGTAGACATAGACCCGGTAGGTGGTGATGTTGTAGAATCCAGATATCACCCGTGTGAAGCCACTTTAATTTTTATTGTAGATGTCTCTGGGCCACAGCATCCACTTACCATCAAGTGAACTGTGTGCTCGTTTGTCACCGTTACAAGCGAATACAAAAGACATCACGTGGTCAACGTTATTGTATTCTATGCTTAGTATACTTAAGAATTTTCCTTAACGCACCTTGGCCCTTTTGAAATAGATTTTTATTTGGCTCGTTGAATTTTCCTCCACTCAACCTTACAAACATTTCCGGGTCATCATACTTTTTATTATTATCCTTGTGACACATTTGTTTGTTTCCTGGACGGGAACAAAAACTTCATAATTTTAGCTGATCAAGGCCGTTTGTATGGGTTAAGACCTTGCTTTGTAGTGATGGCGTGAGAATATCCACTATCACATACCATGGCGTCGTAAGAGGCGACGAGGAAAATTGAAACATAAGATGAGCAGCAATAATTTCCTGAAAACTACTGAAAATAATAAAAAACGAGTGAGCCTTACAGTAGTCGCATATGACAATGTAATGTAACATCTGACATCTTACCTGGTTATACGAAACGTTAACATTATATCCTGAAAAAAAGACCATTTGTTTTCCTTTTAATCAAAATTTTGACCAAAATGAACATCAATATTTAAAAAAGGTAAATACTGAATTTTTTTGTATAATTATTCATAATTACTCACTTGCATTTTTTATCAATAATCTACCCTTTTTTCAGGCACTTACTATAAACAGTAAATATATTTATTCGTTTAATTTACACATATAAATTATATACTTTATATATAACAGAAAACTTTACTAACACCACGCGTCCCGGGATTCCTATTACACTTTTTCATTCCTTTTCACGAAATCGCTCCAACAGATTGCATTAAAGCGAGAGGAAAGATGTTACACATTAAAAAACTGCGGCTAGAAATATGTCTAGATAGCCATTTCTATATGTAGGATAAGCCGTGGTAGCTCAGATGGTCAACGCTCGCTGTAAATATAACAGAACGCGAGTAACCCGGGTTCGATCCCCGCCGGCACCAATGAAATTGTTAATTGCAATTTTAAGTGCTGATTTACCACGTGCTCGGTGGTGAAGGAAAACATCGTGAGGAAACCTGCATGTCTGAGGAATAAGAAAAAAAAATATTTCGAAGACATGTGAAGTTCGCCAACACGCATTGGGGCAGCGCGGCGGACACCTCCTTGCCCTAAAACCCTCTCAGAAATGAGGGGAGGCCTGTGCCCAGCAGTGGGACGCATATAAGCTGTAACTTTAGTTTACTTTTTTGACGTGTAACATCTTTCCTAGTTCCTACGCTAGATAGCGTAGCGACTATGGAAATCTATGGGGCAACCTCTGGGAGATACATATGTTCCGCATTGTACTTTATATAGGTTGTAAACACAGAAATCTATATAATAAGACAACTTATTTATAATTTTTTATATTTACGTTTCTGTGGTTGTAAAGGTAATGGTGATATGTTCTAAACATGGTGTGGTGTGCACCTACCTGAATTCAAAAATCTTAGTGATTCTTCTACTTCATCAGACATTTAACGCCAGCTGTTAGTTATAGGCCCTCCCATTGCAGTGAGGATTTACTTTTTTCAACCGCCGTTCAGTTTATCCTTCATTCCAAAGTACCTTGTACCGATCATAGCGAATATTAATGAACCTTATCTTACATAATATAATTCCCGAGATGGATAAACTATCTACATATGAGTACATAATTATTTTTTTAATACGAAACACATGACGTGAGTTCTACTCGCACTTGTCAGATTTTTTTTAAATTTAGAAAAATAAGAGTTTGTTTGTACAAATATGGATAGTAAGGAATTACGGCGTCATGTACTCATATATTCACACAATTTTTGCAGATAATTTTACATGTCTTATCAAGTAAAAACATACTCATGCAGTACTCATTTAACATGCGTATCGACAACCCTATTGCGACACCTTCAGAGTATGTGAATTCATAATAGTGCATATGTTTTTAAAATTTGTAAATTTTATTTTTCGAAGTTTCCAACTTTTTATAATGTTCGTAAAAACAACAAAAAAACATGGCGACTTTATCATTTTATAAATGTTATTACTTGAAGCACTGTTTCTAAAGTATCTTGAAACCATAAAAATAAAATTAAGTTATAAAAATTGTTATTTTTTGGAATGTAGTAAAATTTTACTACTCCTTAAATTCTCTCCACTCTGTCCAGACTTCAGTAGCCTGAAATCAATTCCGCAGCTGGATAAGATTGACAATACATTAGGATTAATAATGATCTCGTGACTTTAATGGTCGAAGTACAAGATATCAAATCGCAGGGCTTGGTTTCTTATGAATTATGAATAACAAATATAAATAAAAAAATAATGTCCTCAATCCGAATCGGCCGCGGTGGAGTCTCAACGGAGACTTACTATCTGGGCAGGGCCACATTATAATGCACGAGTGTAGTGCAAAACGATACACAAGTACAGCTGCACTCTATTCTCTCACTCCCGTAGTTCGATAGGATGGCAGTTCGACACGACCGGTGAGAGATCAAGCGCAGGACCAACGTCTTTATGACATGGGGCTGAATTATCTCCAACTATAAACTATAAAACTATAAAAAATAAGAGCTTGACAAGAAAATTCAATAACTGATTTTGATCTAAACCAGGATTCGAGCCCAGGACCCTAAGCTCAGAAACAGCGCTTACAACCACTAGACCATCGGGACAGTTTAAATTATATTACACTTTAATCATAAATGTCATCAAGCATCAGCGCGAGACATTTTAATAACATTTTTTTTTACCACAGAACGTCTATTAGGTGACCATGCTTTAAACTCGCCACGCTCCGCTAGCTACGGCCTCAAACCTCGGTTATGAGTTATGACAGAAAATCACAATTACATAACCATTAAATAAACATGAATGGCCCTAGTTTATCATTACAATTCGGTATTTTATAACGTGATTGCGCTTTTCAAGGCAATCTTTTTTACGTGGTAGAGCCACGCTACAGCTATATTAAAGTTGTAGCACAAATAGGTCGGCTCGACCGGGGAAGGACCATGCTCTCACAGAATACCAGCGTAAAATAGCAGCGTAATGCTGCTGTGTATCGTATGGTGAATGTAGGGAACTGGTGACCCTTTTTACTGGAATCGAAAGTGTCCTCAGGGGTGACAACGCATTTGCACTTTGATCCTTAGTTGAAGATAAATGTGGATGTCTACAGGCCACAGCATTCACTTACCGTCTGTTGGACTGTGTGCTCTTTTTTCACCCAATGCTATAAAAAAGTTATACTGGATGTTGGAGACCTGGTGTTCTGGTGGTCTCTACCTACTCTGTATTTTTGTAGGTATTTTAAATATGGCCACGAGTTAGATGGAGATGTATGTCTAAAATAAAAATATATTTCAAGTAAACTTTCTACGTCTTTCTATTATCACGTATGACGTAGGCCTGCCTCAAGAAATATCTCAAAACACGGTCCTGCGTCTATCATCTTCCTTCAAGTCTTACTAGGTCATCCTTTGATCTAGTGGGGCCTTCTCGAGAACCTTTTTCTCCCATCAGATCCCGGTGCTTGGAGCTATGGCTCACCCGTAGCTTCTTCAGCATATTAATTACGTGGTGTTCGACTCGAGCGGGGAAAGTCCACGTTCTCACAAAATGATGAGTGTAGAGAACCGGGAACCCTTTTTACTGGATACGAGGCATTCCATGTTAGTACTCAGAGGTGACAACGCTTTTTCATTTTGATTCGCTGATAGATTTAGATATCCTTGAGCCACAGCATCTACATACCATCAGGTAGGCTATGTGCCCGTTTCTCAAATTAAAAATTATTTTTCTTTATGACGTTAAATTATAGAAGAATTCAGTAATGTATAGCTAATACAGGTTTCCTGAAAATGTGTTTTTAGGATGTCAAAAAACTGTTTCAGAAACGTGAGAAATGACTAGGTACTTTCTCACATACAAACAACATAATATTGCAACAAAAGTGAACATTTGCACTGAAAACTTTTGCACCAAATTAAAATAATGTTAATTTTTAATATATTGACGTTAGTAGTTGAAGAAATGGTAGGTAATATTGAAATTGTCTCTAAAGCAAGTGATTGTAAAAGGTCATACTTGTAGCTGCTTCGGAAGTCGGATAAGAACGTAGATACTGACTCTTCGTAACGTAATTTATTTTATTCTAATAGATCTGTGACAACGTGAGATATTTGTTTTACTTTTACCGTACAACACGACAAATATATATATATATATATATATATATATATATATATATATATATATATATATATATATATATATATATATATTAAGTATAGTTATTGCTATTTAGTTATGAAAATATGAAGAGAAAATAATTTCAAATAACTATTTCATTTCTTTTGTTACAGCAATGTCGGCCGATGGGTCGACGACAGATATCAACGGGCTGCTCAACGATACTGGTGAGCATACATTTATACTTTTTTATATTTATTTAAAGTATGATATGATGATGCTCAACGGTGCAGTGGCATTAGGCATTGTGTTCCAGTCCCGTGCGGAACAAGTATTTGTATGGCCTACAAATAATTGTTCCGGGTCTGGATGTTTGTCCTTGTGCAATTTATGTTTGTAAAGTGCCTCCACGTTATAGGGAGAAATCCTAGAAGGTAACGTTTTTTAAAACGGGGGTTTAAAAAAAATAAAGAAGAAAAAAATAACAAATAGAAAGATATTGAGACAAAGAGGCTTTATAGTTTTTTTTATATGCTCGTCACATAGTTATGTGCTAAAGGACACTGGTACTAAGTCTGGTACTAAAGGACATCAGCCTTACAAACAAATAGAGGCCTTACGTTTGTTACGTTGCGCGGGTGATGTGAATTATCTTTGGTGCCCGCCTGGATACCACCCCGTAATAACCTATTTCTGCCGCCAGCAGTACTCGTACTGCAGTGTTCCGGTCTGAAGGGATAGAGAGCGAGTATTTACAGGCTTAATACCTCGCTGACATCCTAATTCTCAGAGGTGATAATGCGTCTCTTCTTCTTCAGTTGAAGTGGGCTGCAGTTGTCCAAGAACCGTAAGATCGTTTTTCATTTCAGTTTTGTAAAATTAAAAAAAATACTAATTTGACGCCATACCATCGCCTGTCTGTCAAGTTTACATCTGGTACACGGAATGAATATATCCCCATTTTTTGAAAGTCAAAGATTCTTTGGCATTTTACACCTTCGACACTAATGACAACCACGTCACGAGGCTAAATGAACTATTATTAAGTATATCCTAATAACATTATATAAGAATTTAAATAAATATATTATATTATTCCAAGTTGACTGTCGGTATATCGAAGTGCTGAAGTGTTTGTACAGTAGGGCTACGATGGCTATCCGAGGAGTACGGAACCAGAGTACGAAACCTATCCAACTGCAGAGAGGTGTAAGACAGGGTGACGTTATTTCCCCGAAACTCTTCACCGCTGCATTGGAAGACGTTTTCAAGCTACTGGACTGGAAAGGATACGGTATTAACATCAATGGCTAGTACATCACTCACCTTCGATTTGCCGACGATGTAGTCCTTATATATACGTATATAGTCCTTGGCAGAATCGCTGGAGGACTTAAGCACTATGCTCAATGACCTCAATAGTGTCTCCCAACGGATAGGTCTTAAGATGGACATGGACAAAACAAAGATCATGTTTAATGTCCATGTCACACCTATGCCGGTAGTTGTTGGGAGCACTAAGCTCGAAGTTGTTGACGAGTACGTTTACCTGGGACAAATAGTCCGGCTAGGTAAGTCCAACTTCGACCGAGAGGTCAATCGACGGATTCAACTCGGCTGGGCAGCGTTCGGGAAATTACAACGCATCTTCTCGTCAGGTATACCTCAAAACCTGAAAACTAAGTTGTACAACCAGTGCCTGTTGCCAGTGATGACATATGGAACTGAGACGTGGTCCTTCACTGCTGGCCGTATGAGGACGCTCAAAGTCGCTCAGCGAGCTATGGAGAGGGCTACGCTCGGAATTTCTCCGCGTGATAAACTTAGAAATGAGGATATCCGCAGTAGAACCAGAGTGACTGACATAGCCCAACGGATTAGTAAGCTGAAGTGGCAATGGGCCGGCCATATAGCTCGAAGAACCGACAACCGTTGGGGAAAAAAGGTTCTCGAGTGGCAGCCTCGTACCGGTAGACGAAGTGTGGGGCGATCCCCCACTAGATGGAGTGACGACCTGGTAAGACATGCAGGAAGTCGATGGATGCAGGTGGCTCAGGACTGTACTTTGTGGCATACCTTGGGGGAGGCCTATGTTCAGCAGTGGACTTGTAAAGGGCTGTAATGATGATGATGATGATGAAGAATTTAAATCGAAATTGAAGTTATTACTATTATTTATCGCTGGATTATTTTAGTTTGCTTTTTCTGCCTTAGCAGCGGTTATTACAGTACCACAGAATAAATAATAGTATACTATAGTTCATAAAAGATAGCTTGATCTCTGCGGCAGCTGTCAGTAAAATCACGCCTATGAAGTCCTTGGCATGCCGACCTAATTAGTACATGCCCGTAAAGTATGACATTGAGAGGTACTGTCTGTACAACTAAGAAATTCAGGACTTCATAGGCGTGATTTTTACTGACAGCTGTCGCAGAGATCAAGCTATCTTTTATGAACTATACGTAACAGTACCTAGGTAATCTTGGTCACGCACAGGGACAGGTTACGAAGTAACCGTCTGTTTCTTTTCTTTCCCTCATGGAATATATTTATTTATAATCGCAATCTGGTGTAAAACAAAGAATTAATATTTAATATTGGGTAAGATGATAGATTGTAAATTTACGTTATAAAGTTTATAGAAGTTATAATTCAAAATCGTACATAATTTTTTGAAATATATTAATCTCAGCTACGATATGAAAAAAAAATATATCTTAATATCATTATTCGATTTGCATAAGCACAGAATAAATAATAATAGTACTGCGTAGCGTAAGTGACAATTTCGTTTGATTTTATAGCATAGAGCCATCTAGGCAATAAAATTAAAAATATGTTTAGAGATACCGTTGTTACTATTAGTAGCGCCATCTATTAAGTATTTCGATAAAATAATTTAATAAAATTAAAATTATTTTATGAGACACATGGCATCGTTACATTTAAAAGCGCCATCTATTAAGTATTTATGCAAACTTATTGTAGATTTCTTATTTTAATATAGATGTCGCTAGACTATATCGAGATGGTAGTACTACAAACTATCAAGATGGTGACTAGATGGCGATACATATTCGTTCTTTTGAACTTCGATAGATGTCGTCAGTTTACCCTTTACGATAACACTAATTTTTAGGTTGTTCACAGTTTTTAGTATTTATTTTGTCATCCTGACATTAAATATGAAATAATCGGGTTCTTGTTTAATTTCATTTCACATTTACATAAATATGAACTTGGTTTCCTAGGGCAAAAAGTAAATTATTCTTTAGAATAATATAAGTTTGTTTTGGGCACAATTTAAAACTGTATTTATAAAAACTTAGGAAACCCTATCCAAAATCCTGTTATCAATTACGTAATTCCATTAGAGGAATCCCTCCCATATTGCGACAAAAGTGACGCGAGTGACCCCGATGCCTACACGAATCCGATTATTAATACCTACATTTGATATACAGTGTCACGGTAATATTATATCATTGTTATATACTTAGATAAAATTACATCATACATACCGTGACAGTGTTCATTCGATCCATGAATGAGTATCTAGTTGTAAATCATCGCAATCACCATTATATGATAATTTAGACCTTATTTGTTATATATTTGTAGTTTCCTAGTACTATCGCCTATTTTATACTATTTTGAAAAGATGTCAACTTTTATTGTACCTACACTATATCCTACAGTATTTTATATAAAATACCTAGGTCCTAGGTACTAGGCAATTAATATATGTACCTATAAGACACGTATAGTGTTATCATATATATTTTTACAATAAGCCAAATTTGATAATAATTTAACTTTACGAATTTATCATAATCGACACAATTATTGTAAGTCACCATTTTTGACAAATTAAAAAAAGGGATCACCACAAATTTGTCTAAATCTTCTGCCTAATGTTTCAAAAACAGGTTCTTTCCCAAAACACACTATTCACTTATGTTCTTCTGGCTAAAGTAAAAACTCTACAGGGGTCCCCTTTTTTTATTTTATCGCCTGTATAATACACAGTTCAACTTCTTTTCCAGTGCGTAGCATTATCTATGACAAGTAGTAGTAATCTTCCTTTACTTGTAAGGGCGACTTCGAGAAATGTTAGAAATGTCTTATGGCTTCCGATAGATGGCGGTATAGTCATTAGTTTACGTCAGATGTAAAATTCATTTGTTCATGCTGGCGACGAGCAGTTGCGTCGAAGGTGCGAAATCACTGCGATTGTTGATCCACCTGCTAAGCGTGACGATGAGGGAATTCCTCCCTACAACGGGACAGAACAGAGGATACTTTACAAGCAGATATAGAAGAAGAAATAAGAGCTGTTATTATTTATTCATCAGGATGGTCCATCATTCACATGTTTTTAGCTCTGGCTTTTAAAGTGGTACCTCCCTTCGCTAGATTTTTTTTGTTATTCGTTAAGTAATCAACATTTGAAACACCCAGAGACGAGATTCGGTGTTGGTATCAACGCACACTCTTGTTTTCCTTGTACAAAGCTTGTGTAGTTGTGTAGGTTATGTTTTATTAATATTATTTATGATTTAAATTAACGATCTACAGCTACCGATTTTAGCAAGAATTGTGATATTCTTGTAATACTGTGACGTAATAAGATCGACTTTTGTTTTGCTCTCTATGTTGGTTTCCTGTTCCTGTTAGGTAGGTACATTATTTGTTTTCTTAGTGTACAATAAAACATAGATTTAGTATTAACTGATACTATATCTATGCAATAAAGAGTATTGTATGGCATAAACTTTTTTAATTTTTTCTACACGAAAAATAGATTTTCGTACAATTAATGGTGACAAATGACAAAGTCCATCGTGGTTGTTGTGGTCTATATGGTATCTATTCTACTGCTAATGAATACCTAACCTAACTGCCACCCGGGGTCGCTGGACCAAAAATGGCGCCACAGTAAGTATATTTTTCACCAGGTTGTTATTAACGTGGCTCAGAATCAGATGGCAATGAAAGAATAAGAAAGAAAAAACCGTAGTATAATAAAAAATATTTCACGGCCTTAATAATTTTATATTAGAACGTTTATTGTACCCTTGACAAGTGCCCGTGTGTGCGTGTTGCATCGCTACAGTTAATGTTGCATTTCTATATTTTAATTAAATGTATTCAGTAATTTTTGAGAATAGTACTATAACATCAATAAAAACATAAGGGGAGCTGACTTGCATTTTCAAAATGTTGCCCCCTAAAATCTGTCGACCGGGACCGTAGTTTTAAGTTTTCGCAATTTTAATTGTTTACCTCATTGATTAGACATTAATGTTATATGTAAATAAATACACGGTAAATAGTTGGTAACCACAGGAAATTCCGTGGAGTAAATATTAGCGAGATGTTTGCGATTTAAATAGTCGTTAGTTATTGCACGTAAATACTCATTTTCCATTTCAATAAAGTAAAGGAAGTATGCATGTTTAAAGTAAGCAACTTGATAATATGAATATATTATAGTCAAGAGTACCAAGAGCATAACAAGAAAGGGCCTAACCTTGATGTCCAAGTCGACAGTCTCACCAAGTTCATGAACAAGCTCAAAAAAAATCACGTACACTGTAAAATCCGCATAAATGGATATCAAGTTTTGTTTTATTTGCGATATAGTGTAACATTCTTTATATTTTTTATAATACAAGTGAAAAACGAATTTACAGTCCCTTTAACCTGTTTACTGTGGATAATGCACATCTGCCACTTCAGTTGCATTGTCATCTTCAAGAACCAAGATGGAATGCCTCACAGCCTTATTATTATATTGTGATTTATTATATTGGGTCACTCTTTTTTCATACCGGATAACATTAATAGTAAATATTACAATAATAATATTATTAAATAATAAATATTATTATAGTAAATATTTTTTTCTCTCACCACAAACGAGAAAATACATTAGCGTTAAGTACATCTCTATTTTAAAAATATTATGTCATTCGTTCGAGACTGGTGCCCGTGTGGTGCTGCCCCGCGACCACGAGGCCCCGTCTATTTTAACAAGTAATTGTAGTGAGCAAGTGCCATTTCAACACCACGATTGAAACGTGGCTTGTGAATGAGGGCTAATAATCTTCTGCTCACTAGATGTCGCTAGTTGACATTGAGGTTAAGTTCTTTGTTACACAATATCATTTAATTGAGAAGTTTGTTTTAAATAAAAGTTTATCAGTTACTAAAGTATTATATTAATACACATAGCAATGTCTCAGTGATTTGCTCTTTAACTGTTGCACATTTTTAACTCTTTTTTTCAATTTTCCAACTTTATGAATATCTGTGGTTTGGTTTATTTATTTTTAATCTACTTAATACATAATTTCAATAATTATACTGAAATAAACGTTAACTTTTACATTTAACGAACAAATTAACTTCCCCGCCTTGTAATCTGTCAAATATTACACCTCATTTTGAAGTGGCGCCGCACTGCTGTTACAAAAAGTCGTGGATGTCCTCAGAAGTAACAGACATCTATTAGTACCTTTCATCACAGAATAAATAATAGTACCTTTCACCCTGTTTTCGTAGTCGATGAGAGTATTTTACCGGTATTTTACGTCTGTCGTAAACGAATAGTTTTAGCGCCATCTTTTATATAAAACGGTACTAAACGAATTTAAAGTTACCATGATATTGTGAAGTGCTGCAGCTCACAGACACGTGCAGCCAACTTAAAATAAATACCTAACGCTACAGATAATATATTCTGTAGTTATAGTCTTTGATTTAACTGACTTATATACCCTTCAAACTAGAACACAGCGCTGCAAGCACTTTTATCTGGTCTCTAGTATCTAAAAGAAACAAAATTAAGTTTTTTTTTAATACTACATATGACATTTACAGTAGGAAATTACTTGACGAGCTCGGATGATCTCACGATTTCGCGAATCGTTGTTAGTTTTTGCGTAATTACCACGTTTTATGTGTGCGCTTTAATAAGGAAATGGTTTTTGTTATTTGACATAAAAACAACAAAAACGAGACGTGGTAGCTCCGGAGCTTTACGAGATTGCTTTAAAATTTCATAATTCTTTAGTAAACCGAGTTCTACTAAATAAAATGCTAATTGCAGTTTCAAGTGCTGATTTACCATAGTGTAAACTTCGTGAATAACATTTTAAGAATATCCTAAGTATCTCGTTGAGTAAGAGAGGCTTACATCCCTACTCCCAAAACCTTTGTCAGAAATTAAAGGATGCTCATTATAGGGTGTTATGTAAGCTGCCACTTTAGCAACAAAAACATCAGTTGTCGAGGAAAAGGACTGGATAATTTCCTGCATAAGTTTCTAGGAAATAGCGTTTTCAACAAACATTTGTAGCAAGCCCACGGTTACGTAAATCTCAAAGTTATTGGTTTGCACCGGTGTTTAAATATAAATAGGAAACGAACTCGTTGCATTATAAGTTATAACTATTGATAACTGATTCTACTTTGACGCTACCTTATAATTATATAATTTACTTTTACGGTTGAGTGCCTAGTTTATGTTGCAGAAGTTAAGCAAAGTCCACAACGGACGCCTCTGATGAAAGTTTATCGACCAAATTGGCGATATATTCAAGGTGGGTCAAATTAAGAGTACCCTTAACTGATGAATTAGTATGTGTAGGTTATGGACGTGAAAGAGGCTAGAGAGGTAGGTCAAGATCGTGAAAATAGAAGTCCTGTAGTCTTTGCCTACCCCTTTGAGTTATCGGCATGAGTGTTTATTTATGTATATATTGTATGTATAGCTTATATAATTTTCGTTTTCTTTTTCTGCTGAAGGTATAAATATATGGAAATATTATAGAATATAAAGTTATTATGGGATAAATCGCTTTATGCCAAACATTAGTACGTTGTTTTGATTGTACCGATTCTGTAACACGTGCAGCTAACGTTAGCTGTTTTAGAAACAAAGCAGTGTTCGACTTATTGTTATTCTATGTTAACGCATTTCTTCGTGATATATTTACAGAGGTCTGGCGATAGCGATCTCTAGACAGAGTAATAAAAGCAATTAAATAGGTAGCCATTTAAAATTCTGACCGCGCACTATACTGCAATCTTGTCAAGTACTAAAAAAATTATACAGGATTAGCTCTATTACTCATGGGTAGCCCATGAGTAATAGAAGCAATCCATAGAGCCTTTCGTGGCAGTTTTTCTTCTTCTTATTTATAAGCACCTAAATATCCACAGGTGGACATAGGTCAATCCCATGTCCCATGTAGAGACAGTTTTCTTCGACTATAAAAGTCGACATTTAGGACTTGTTCCACTGCTGCACTGTAAAATATCAGTTCAATGCTGCTGTGTTTTGTATGGTGAGTGTAGAGAATCGGAGACTACTGATAACGAGGCATTTCATTTTAGTCCTCAGGATTGACAACGCATCTGCATTTGGATTCTTAATCTAAGATGGATTAAGATGTCTAAGACACAGTGTCCACTTAACATCAGGTGCGCTGTGTGCTCGCTTGTCACCTTATTCTTTATTAAAAAAAAACCTGTGTTCGTAAGTGCCTAGGTACCGCTCTCTTACACATTTCAGCCGCTGTATAGCAGTGCTTGTACTGCTGTTTTAGTCCTAAAAGATATTGAGAACTAGTAGGTATATTTACAGTCTTTTAGGCATACCATCGCGCACACGCTCACGCTCACACGCTCATGCTCACACGCGCACTCGTTCACATGCGCACACGCTCACACGCGCACACGTTCACTCGCGCACACGTTCACACACACACACACACACGTGTGTTATTAAGTTCTTATAGATGTTATAATAAAAAGTATGAGGTGACATTCGAGCACACCGTGTTAGCTATACCATTGTACATAATAAATTTCAGTCGTCTACTTTAAGTATTTTCAAATGGAATTTCGAGTGAAATCCGAAACGCAAAGAGTCTATAATCACTTCGTTTTACTCAAACGTAAGGAAACGTAGTGAAACGTCAAAAATTGTGTAAATTATATGAATATGCACATGGATTGTTCTCAAATTTTGACATTGTGAAATTTGGACTTAAACTGGAGATTGTCTCCGAATACCGGCTTCAGAGAAACCTCTGTGACAAACAGACAAATAGAGAAACAGACACTGAGTGATTCTGCTGTCATGTGGTAGTAAAACTTGTTAAACAACTATAATTTTTATACTTATTTAAAAGATGTTTTCTCTTTCACAATAAACACCTAAATACTTAAAAACAGGTCTTGTTTTAATTAAATTTTAAATTGAAGCAACTAAACATAAGTTATATCCCATCCCATACATTCGGTTGCGTAAAATGTTACCGCGTTGGGAATTTTAATATAGACGCAATAAAACTTACTTTTTTACTAGTACCACGTGTAAAACCATAGATATAATAATGATTTTTAATATTTCTATGTATAAAACTTTTGATATGTAAAGTAAGCAAGAGTTTCTGGCTACGCCGCGTTTATTTTTTTTTTTAACCAAGAGCGTCTCTCTCTTGTTTGAGTTTGACTGACGCAGTCGACGTATTGACATTGAAAATATCGTTTTACTGAGGCGTTAAATATAACCGCATTGTCTAAGTCGTGGTGGATGGCATTCGCTTCATGATGACAAGTATGCGGAGACAATTATTATTCTTGGTCTTTTATTGCACATTTTGTTCACCTGAACGCGGCATAGGTACGAACAATAGACTTCTTTGTTTTGATTGTACGTGACTTTAGTTATTTTGGAACTTTTTTTTTGGAATTCTTTTGGCGTTGAAATAGATAGAACATTTAAAGATATACACGTATACTACAACATAAAATTACAAAAAAAATAATATTTATTAAAGAATGTTAATTTAGTCTTTACTGATACTGATGCTCGCGGGTGTTATTAGAAAAGATGACAATAGTTTTCCATTGTTCAGAAAGAGCCTGTGGATACTTACACATATGCAGATTGCAGATGTACCTAAAGGTTCTCAAAACGGTGACGGAAGCAGTATTTATTATTTATTTATTCATATGACTAAACTAAAGTCTAACTTATAAGTTGATAAAAAAGCAGGTTTCTTGAACTTATTAAAAATTACTGCCCGCTAATTATTTCAGAACCACAATATGGCCGCCGTGTCGATTTGCCCGCTTGGCCTTGCGCTTGACAACAGCTGTGAGCCTCGTACCACAAAACTCTGTGTTTGCGGCGATAAGTGACGCTCGTCACACACCTTGCGATACTTAAGCGACAGTCGCTACTGCGAGACGTCTTCATAATATAAATTCCCGCCGAACAGACTTTATACACATAGAAAGAAAGAATGAATGAGAAAAGAGTGACAAAGTAAATTTTATGCTACAAAATTAAGTGACAGAGTCGAAATCAAAGAGGAAAGATTATCATTACCAAAATAAATTACCAAAGTGACGATATATGTAAACGTGGTAGAGCCATGCTGCAGCTATAGTATGGTTGTAGCACGAATGTGTCGACTCGAACGTGGTAGGACCACGCTCTGACAGAATAACAGCGTAAAGTAACAGCTGAGTTTCGTATGATGAGTGTGGAGAACCGGAGACTTCATTGGAAGCGAGACGTTCAATCTTAGTCCTCAGGGGTGACAACGCAGCTGCATTTTTGAGCATAAATGTAGATGTCTATGGGCCACAGCATCCACTTAGGTACCATCAGATGGAATGTGTGCTGGTTTGTAACACCTGTTCTAAAAAAATATTTAAAATGGGCACGCATTAAATTTTGATAGATTATATATGCATTTAGTTTGGTTTAAACGAAGTTGCATTCATATGCAGGTGGCTTAGGACCATGCTGCTATTCTCTGGGAAAAGTCCTATGTTTAGCAGTGGACGTGTAGGCTGCAAATTATGATGAACAAATCTCTGGTAATCAGCATATGATGTCGCATTACGTCGTTCGGCATTTAAAACAGCGGTCGTAAAAAGGAGTTTCTTTGTCTTGACTTTTTACCTTCATATGCAGATTACAAATTATTTAAATAAGTTTGGCAATGTTTCGATAAAAAGCGGTTGTGGGTTGCATATTTGATAGCATATTTTTAATTTAAATATTATAGCTAGAACATTTTATATGGCTAAATTTGACGTTCGAGTGACGTGTGACTCGGAAGAATTAAAAAGGTTTTTGTCTTATCTTTTTATAACTGTTTAGAAAATTGAAAACGTACATCTTCAAGTGTTAGGTTAAATATTTGATTTGAATAACTTTATTAAAAAATGTAGATGTATATTTTTTGTTATGACTTAATGACTTAATCTATCCTCTATTTGAATTCCCAATTCGAATTCGGTATATGGTAAGTTGTAGTGTTATGCTTATACATACTTACATATCATTTTACACTATTTTAAATTTATTTTTCCATTCTGTTTTTGATGTTCTGCATTCGCCTCAAAACTTGATATTTTGCATCACCTTTATTTCTATAGGATCCTGTAATATTTTTAATTCATAAGAACACAATAACAAATCATTTTCACTTCGTATTTTTCATGCTATCAGCACTTTTTAAATCGGTGTCAATGGAGTCTACCTTTTTCGGTCTTTTATTTAGTTCTCCGTAACTCTGCAATTTCGGGTTTCGTGCGCGCTGTTGCGCTACTTTTTTTCCTATATAAATAATATCTCATTTTTCACTTAAATCTTGCCGTTTCTGTATTACGAGCCTAAAACCAAAATTTGACATGTTTTGACATCGTTGTTTATCAGGTTGTCATGGCAATTTTTATTCAAATATCGTTACCGGCCTGATGTTTTTACTGCAAAATACTCCTTTCTTCTTGGCCATTTACAAGAATTTGCTTTTAATTTAAATAATTTCAAATTTAATGAGAATAATTTTCCGTTCTTATGCCAGATCCGTCAAAAAGGGAAAATAAGCCGAACAATCGGCGAATGGTGGAGTCTGACTTGAGCTTTGATACTTGAAGCATCTCCTAAAGGCCTTTTCCGCACTGCCTCGGGATCCTGCAAGCCTCTGCCCGCTCCTTAAGTCGTCGCCTAGCCACGCCTACGCCTCCGCCTACTAGTGCGCGGTGTTTGCCTACTTCAAGCGCCGCGTGTACCTACTTCAAACGCTGCGTGCCTTCTCCAGACGTTGCGTGGACCTACTCCAGACGCTGCGTGTCTATTCCGGACGCTGTGTGTGTCTACTCCGGAAGTTGTGTTTGCCTACTTCAAGCGCCGCGTGTACCTACTTTAAACGCTGCGTGCCTACTCCAGACGTTTCGTGGACCTACTCCAGACGCTGCGTACCTGCTCAAGACGCTGTGTGTGTCTACTCCAAGCGCTGCGTGTACCTTCTCCAGACGCTGCGTGTGCTTTCTCCAAATTCGGCGTGTACCTAGAGCAGGAGCTGTACACCTATCATAGGCATAGCCTGTGCATACTTCGTTGCAGTATCTTTATCTTCGTTATTTTTTTTAATAATATTGTAAATCACCATCTTCATTACAACCCATCATCACCTTCATACCTTTTTTTATAAAAGAAACTGTAAAATTTTTCAAATTTTTAAATAATTTATTTTATTTTGGTTGTTTTCGTTGTAGTTAAGTTAGGTTCTTTAGTTTTTATTGTCGCTTCACGACAAAGTATGGGCAAGTCTTTAAAGGAATGCATGTCGGTTGGCGCATTATACAAAAAACTACGAGTAATTATACAAAAGACTTCGGCAATGGACTTAAATATGCAAATGAAAATTATTCTAGGTGATTATTCGGAGCCTAATGAAGATCATAAACAACACAAATCTCACGGAGTGGTAATGGGAAGCGTCTCTAAAAGAAACCATTCAATAAATATTTAAATTGCCAATTCGTGGAGAGAGCACTAATTACTCCATTATCAACATTTTGTTACGTTAATACAGCGCGATTTACCATCTAGATGGTCGCAGATAAATCTTCAACACCACCTACCATCAGGTGGGATTGTAACAATAATATTAGGAATTCTAAAGGCTGATTAAAATAAACAAAAATACATAAAGTATTAAAATAATTGAATCCATAGCTTTGTGTGTACAGGAAACGTCGCGTCGTTTGCGTTTCAACAATTGACATTGGATTGTATTTATCTATCTTGTATAAGGTTACACGTCGTAGAGATAATGTTCAGGGCTGCGGGTTCGAATCCCGCACGGTACAAGTATGGCCTACAAATAATTGTTTCGGGTCTGGATTTTTGTGCTCGCGAAATTTATGTTTGTAAACTATACCACGATACAGGCTTTGATATACCTATCTATAATCAAAGGTTGGTTTAACCGTTTTAATTAAAGTGAAAAAAAAAAATAAAAAAAAAAATAAAGTCACTAAAGTTGGTAAGAATTACCTAGCACATATTCGCTCAATAAAATAAAATGACTTGTTTTACCTAGTTTGGGGACTAACGGTGACGGGATTAGTGGTGACGGGATTAGTGCACGCAATTGACGGAGGGCGGGAGGTGCTCTTCAATCTAGGGAAGACACATCATTTTATTTTATTGAGCGGATGTGTGTGAGGTAATTCTTACCAAATTTAGTATAATGGATTTCCGCAAAGTAACGTCCGATTCTATTACTTTTTAATGAATTCAGATCGGAACACAACAGTACACTGTTATTTGGTGACAGAAATAGGCAAGAGGACATTTTTCTGGAATTTTCCATAGTCGCCTCTTAAATTTTAATACCTACGGGACGAGATTGGGTGACGAATTCTCTTACGTCGCTCCCACACGGTGCGGCGTTATAATATTATAATAGTGTTATAATATTTACACTTTTGTTGCCGATTCTTTGACAGAAGTCTGCTGTTATCATGTCACTGTTATCGCCTTTCTTTAATCGACGTGATATCATTGACTTGTTTTGGGAGTTTATTATTGAAAGTAAAAAAAAATGTTGCAGGCTGTATACGTTTCACTGCTACGTACACAAAACTCTACAACACTATGTACTTTAAAAGACGCACTGGATTCCTTTCATTGCTGAGAGGATTCTAGTGCATGTTGGCTGTTTCTTTGAAATATTTTGTTGCTTGGACATCGTGGTAAATCAGAAATGTAATTTGTAATTTCAAAAGTAATGGTGGGTATGGGACACCGTACATTGTATGCGCGTGAATAAAATTGCGACGATCCCCTGAGATAAAATCGCTCATTTTTAATTATAGTAAATAATATTAGTCGGATTCAACAAATGTCTTTAAGATACCTTCATTTTATTTGTAAATATAAAAAAAGTATTTAATAATTGCTTTGCCATTGAAAGTCCTCTACTGGTCAGTGATTCGCGCTATCTCTAACTCACTCAGTCTTCCTCTCTTTTTTTATCTCTCTCGAGAAGTGTGAAGAGACTTTTGCCCTGCGTTAACATTTATTTACATTAGCTGTTACTTAATTTTTAATATACATTATAAAATATATTTTAGCGTAGCCAGACGGGTTTCCGCAATCCACTTCATGCCCCCCCTTCGCCCCTCCGGGAGACAGAACGTGACGGGTGGCGAACCTCGTCGCCGGTTTTTCTCCCGGAGATTCTTCGCACCCCTGCCCCATTTAAGGGGCGCCGGGAACTCGGGGCCATTTCTTTTATTTCCTGAGTCATGGTGCGAACAAGGGTTGGTGGTAGATTTTACGCCGCTACCATACGGCGAGGAGCCGAGTCCATTTTTTCGGCTTTGTCGCTCGTTTAGCACCACCCGGGGGACACGTGTAGGGTGTGCCTAAAGGTTATGTGGTCGGAGCCTACGGACGCGAGCGACTCATCCCCCTGAAGCTGGGTGTGGCAGAAGAAGCACGAAAGTAGAATAAATGATGTAGAAATGCGGTCTTTAAGGCATATGCTAGGGTTGAATCTGAATGACAGGGTGAGAAAACGCGTGATAAGAGATAAATGTGGTATGCAAGATGATATTGTGACCAGGATTAAGAAAGGAATGCTTCGGTGGTTTGGTCACGTAGAAAGAATGAATGAGGAAAGAGTGACAAAGCAAATTTATATGGCAGATGTGAACGGCCGAGTCGGGAAGGGACGCCCTAGAAAAAAGTTTATCGACCAAATTGGCGATATTTTGAAAATGGGCCACGTTAGAAGTATCCTTAACCGACGAGCATGTATGCGTAGATATATGGATGTGAAGGAGGCGAAAGAGGTATGTCAGGATCGTGCCAAATGGAAGTCCGTAGTCTCTGCCTACCGCTCTGGGTGACAGGCGTGTGTTTATGTATGTAAAATATATTTTTCCCGCTTTAATTTCGGCTGCAGCGTGGCTAACGCAATCACTATCAAATATTTCACACGTTAAATGAGTCGGTGTTTACGGCCAGATAATGTTGATCTGGGAAGGTTCCATTACACTTCGTTATCACAGAGTAGCAAATACGAAAGTCAAGGGTCAAGTCACGCTGGCTATTATTAGTGAGATTGTGGCTATATCTCGCCCCCTGCGGATCATAATAACACTGATAAAACAGGACGGTTATAAACAATTTTTGTACAATCCTGATATGGGAGTTTCAAAAGATTTATATGAGAAACAAAAACAACTCTGGCCCTGGCATAGCGGGCGTGGCATAATTTACAGAATATTTTATTATAAAATTAGGATGAAAACATTTAGAAACAGCATGACAACGATCACCTCAATTCCAGGGGCTATTTTCAGTCACGATGTACTCTTTAGCAGTATATAGTATACTAAACAATTTTTGCTTAATAAAAATTTTAAACATTTCGTTTGATAAAGCCTGCATATTTTCTGGGAATTTGTTGTAAAAGCGTATACATTGCCCCGTGAAGTAATTACCGAATCTTTGTAGTCGAGTAACTTGAACAACTAACTTGTACTTGTACCTAGAATTAACAGAATAAACATCCTTTGATTATATAGTATACAATCTATATTTAATTATATAGTATACAATCTATATTTAATTATTTTTAATTATATAGTATACAATCTATATTTAATTATTTTTAATTATATAGTATACAATCTATATTTAATTAGTTAAAAAGCAATGTCTGCGTATTTAACTTCTAGCGCAAACGTGGTTGGTGGGCGTAAACGGTAGCTATAGAGCCATCAAACGTAAGTCATAAGATTAGACGGACTCTCTTACACTTTCAGTCACGGTAATGATATTAAAATCAAATATTTTTGTTGCTTCCTATAGGAAGTTCTCCATTGAACAAGATGTATTATATCTCTTTAGGGTTATTTTCATAGTTTGCCAGACTTCATTACGCACACGCTGAGCTTTCAAGTGGCTTTATAATCAATCTTCACTTCTAAAAATACCGTGCATGGCCAATAATGTTTATAATTTGTTTAATTGGTAACAGCAGATGCTACCATTATGGTGCTCACTGTTTTAGTACATTAAACAAATAAGTCCAACCGCGTAGTGGCGGTCTTAAATATATCAACTATTCCGTGCCGTCCCGTGGCTGTTTTAAGGAGCAGAAGACACACAGACAACGAACAAAAGAAGAGACACAGGGAAATAAAACCAGGAGGTTGGCAACAGCGTTCCTTTGCTAAGAACTAAAAAATTAAAAAAAAAACTGCGTTTACCAACTCGTCTGCCAAGCGTGGCAACTATGGCAAATCGATGCATTCCATTCTAGTCCTCATTTGTATTTTGATCCTTAATAGAAGGTCGATGTAGATGTCTGTGGACCACAGCATCCACTTACCATCAGGTGGACTGTGTGATCATTTCCCAGCCTTCTTTTATAAACAATAATATCTCTATATACAACGTGTCCCTGTAAGAATGGATAATCCTGGAGCGCCTAATAGTACAGGTATCAGTTGCTCAAATAAAATCCAAAAAGAAAATATTCGAAGTGGTGCCGAAATATGAAGGTTTCAAAAAAAATTGAGAGCCATTCGTTAAAAAAAGTATGAAGACATAAGTGGCCAACTGTTTGGAACCTATTTGAAATATATATTTTTTGTATTTTTATTTCAGTTCCTGATACCTGTACTATTAGGACTTGAACAATTATAGTATTGATCGAAGTATTAGGAGCTCCAGGATTATCCATTCTTTCTGGGACACCAGATTTAACAATCAATTGCTTTAAGTTAGGCACACTAAAACTCAAAAACGGCTCGTCCGATTTTGATAATTTTTATATATATTTGAATGGGTCCCTAGACGGTTTCATTCTACCTATATAACCTCTCGAAAACAGAGATTCAGAAATAATTCGTGCGAAGCCGGGGCTAATCGCTTGTATATTATAAATCTGGAGTGACAAACGAACTTCCAGTTCACCTGATAGTAAGTGGCCACTGAATCCAAATCAAAGGTTACGGATGCGCTGGCATCTCTGAGAGCTGTACACACAGGCTGTAACCATACCGACTCTCCATATCCTTCAGATCAGACCACGGCAGCGCAGGCACTGCTATTGGCTGACAGAAATAGGTAGGTAGTACCCACCCAGAAAGACTCCTTGGCAAAAAGGACTCGTACCACCTAGCAAATATAATATTTCTTAAACATGGTAGAGCTATGCTATACATATTATAATTGTAAAAAGAATGGGTCGTCTCGACAGGTGTAGTACCACACTCTCACAGAATACCAGCGTAATATAGCACCTTAAGGCTCGTGTGTTTCGAATGGTGAGTGTAGAGAACCGGAGATCCTTTTTACTGGAAACGAGGCATTCCATCTTAGTTCTCGGGGGTTACAACGCATCTGCATTTACTCTTAATCGAGGATAAATGATTTCTATGGGTAACAGCATCCACTTACCATCAGTCAGGTAGACTGTGTGCTCGTTTGTTACCCTTTTTATATATAAAAAAGTTAGGTTTTTCCTGTCAGTGCAAAATTTATTTACATGACCTTCACTATACTTCTATCAACGAACTCCTTTTTTTGTCATGGTCAATATTGTAAAAGCTTATAAAACCGTTTTTAAAAATATAATTTGAAGCATTTTAACAAACTTATTTCATCATCATCATCATCATCATCATTACAGCTCTTCACGAGTCCACTGCTGGTCTCCCCAAAGAATGCCACAAAGCACGATCATGAACATCCATCGAATTCCTGCATGTCACCAGGTCGTCACACCATCTAGTGGAGAGGCCGCCAAAATTCCAAATTTGTTTAATAATATTAAATTACGAAATTGCTACAAAGATGACGTTTAGGAGTGGCGTGATATAGATAATATTGTTTTTGACTGAGACATTAATCACATTTGTTTTGATGGAAACTTTTACGTCATTTATGTCCTCCTCTTGATACAAATATTGTCGTGAAACGGTATTTATCCGCAGTGTTTGTTTCTACGTAGTTGATTACTATGTTATATTTATGTTTCATTACGTACGTATATTGCGTTTCGCATCCCACTGTACATTCGCATCATATTTTTTTCACAATAATGAACAGCCTACGTCACAAACGTTGTTTGAACAACGGTTCTACGTTTACGGACACATTTATATTGAAAATACATTACACGGTATGTAATTGTAGTAATTAATGGTTTACGAGTAAAGTATTTGAACACAGTAACGTATAAAATATAAAAGAAAAAATATTCAAATCCACACTTCTGTATTTATTCATGAAAATTCTGGCGTAACATATGATGATACGTAGATCTCTTAAATAAATATGAGATTGAACAAATTTTAGTAGTTAGTGTTTTCGAAATATCAAGTAATAACGAATACAAATATTTTTATCACCTCTTTATTCCTCTGCAAAGGGTATGGGGAGCCATTATAATTTTTTACAGCAGTGGGTGACAAACGAGCACACAGTCCACCTGATAATAAGTGGATGCTGTGGCTCATGAACATCCACATCTATCCTCAATTAAGGATCAAAATGCAAATGCGTTGTCACCACAGAAATTAGATTTCTGTGGTTGTCACCCCTGAAGACTTAGATGGAATGCCTCGATTGCATTAATAAGGGTCTCCGAACCTCTACACTCACCATAGGAAACAGCAGCATTACGCTGCCATTTTACGCTGGTATTCCGTGAGAGCGGGAGCAGACCCATTCGTGCTACAACTATAATATAACTGCAGCGTGGCTCTACCATGTAATAAAATTTATTCGGCCAATTACAGACTATAAGTTTAGATCATTCAACCCAATTTCAAAAGTTCAATAATAGGGTTGAATGGTCTAAGACTGTAAGACATTCCATCTTACTGATAATTCTCAGAGGTGACAACGTATCTATAGTCTTCTTTGTTTGAAGTTAGCTGCACGTATCCACGGACTGCAGCCGCCACTTACCATTAGACGGACTGTAAGCTTGTTTGTCCCTTCAGATTTATAAAAAAAAAACTATATATTTAAATTTTGGTATTTATTAAGACATTATACGTAATGCTCCTCAATATATCTATGAAGTAGCTGACGCCTATTAGTAGGGTTTTACTCACTTGTGAAGAAGAACACGAATATTAAACAAGTGGTAAAATTAAAAACTTTGCTCAACCGACTTTAATATAAATAAAATGAGAACATCGCCAATGTATTTATTAGTTTATTACATACAAATCAATCCGTATTATTAAGGAAAACTCAAAAATTACTGGTCAGATCTTGATAAAATTTATATAGGAATATACGAGAACTACCAGCTTTCAAATAAAGAAAGAATCATCAAAATCGGACAGAACAAATTCACACAGAAGAAAGTTCTGAGGTAATATACAAAAAAATACAGTTGAATTGAATACCTCCTTCTTTTTGAAATCGGTTAAAATGTACAAATCTCACACTGTAACTTACCTTGCACGTTACTTGACAAACAGCAAATATTTTTTATTAGCCTCTCAACTACTTCATTTCTAGGTAAAGATTCCATTTTAAAAACTTTTCTGTACCAGACAAAGTCAACGCTAAAGAACAACGGGAAAGGGCGAACTTGTATAAAACTGTGAATAGCGTAATTATTACTAGGTCGATTGAAGACCTTAGTAGTAATTATTATAACAATAGTTACTTATTAAGAAAATTATTTATAGTTTTGTAGAAGCTTTACGATTAGATAATAAATATGAAATATTAACACCAAGTGTATGTTTATTTATCGTAAGCAGTGTCTTTTGATTTTAATGACTATTATGGTAAGAGCCGAAGCGATATGGGAATTCGTCATTTTGATATGCGTAGAATGGATAGTTCCTATAAAGCAAAATGATTATAATACTGTTTTGATATTTTCTTATAACTGTCTAGATAATGAAAATATATTTTTGTGGGATGGTTTGTTTATTTGGTTACTTTTCAAGAAAAGCCGTAGCTAGTACCATAGAATAGTACCTAGTAGTAGCTCAGGCGGTAATCGCTCGCCGTAAGTTTTATAGTACGCGATCAAGCAATACGGATTTGATCCCCAATGGAATCAATAAATTGTTAATTGCAATTTTAAATTATGAGATAACACATACTCTGTGGCGAAGGAAAACATCGTGTGGAAACAAACATGCCTTACAGAAAAAACTATGTTAAAATGTTAGGTAAATATTTCTAAGATATGTAAAGAAGCGAGAGTTCTCATACGGAGATCACTCAATCTCTTGACCATTTAAACCGTATTGTAAAAATGATCCAATCCACAAAGTGGATAAAATAATGGTCCAAAGGCATTCTTCACAGTCTTTTTTTCCAAGTACGAAAGACTTCTGAAAATAACAAATTATCCCAAAATTTACATTTAGTTTTTCTTTTAAATTATATGCATAACATGATATAATAATAGAGCTTCTGCCACCATAAAAATGCATAGCTTTATGTTTTGTGGATTGAAACATTTCTGCACCATCCAATTGCGGCAGGAATGACCAAAATACTTTACTGTAATAATATCCACATCCATTAGTGGAGAGTCAACATTCGATGTGGTGATAAATTTTTCAACAACAATTCATATTCAATACGCAAGGCACTAAAACGGTCATGTTATTTTTTTTATAGAATTAGGGTGCCACTGTGGCCCATAGATATCTATATTTATCAACGAAGAAATCAAGAGCAGATATGTTCTCACCCCTGAGGACTATGATTGAATGCCTCGTATCCAGTAACCAGGGCCTCCGGTTCTCTACACTCACCGTACGAAACACAGCAGCATTACCTACTATTTTACGCTTGTTTTCTGTGAGATAGTGGTCCCTCCTCGGTCGAGCCAACCCATTGGTGTTACAACCATAATATGGTTGCAGCAGGGCTCCACCCCGTAAAAGAGGCACAGAGGCGATACCCACGCAATGGCAATGCGGTTATCTATAACCACTGTACAAAATTAGAATTCGGAATTTAAGATAGAAGAAAAAACCTTTAACCTATGACCGTTCCTCGGCCCGTGATGATTATTCTTTACCGTTATCCTATTAAAGTCCACTGCTGAGCATAGTCCTTGTCCACAGATTTCGTCGACAAGTGAGTTGGCAACTGCAGTGTTATATTTTTAGTCGTTATTCGGAAAATGTCCTGATTTTACCCACTGTCGCTTCTTACGACACTTAGAGGATGATATGGGGTAGTGGATGGATACACCGCAACTACACGGTACACGTTAATCGAATTTATTTAAGCAAACATCTTTTTCAATATTATTTGACTAGACGTATTGTAGGTATTTTGTATTTTAATTTATGCAACAGCATAGATACCTTCCACACTCTAATTCTATTCAAGTACGCACTGTGTTGTGACTCGTGACTTCTCTATAGAACGTAAGTTGAGGAAATATGTTGACAGTGATGTTAAATATTTGTAGCACAATATAATTGATCGTGTTCATCTTTGTCTTTGCTTGTGTTTGTATACGCATTGTGAGATTATGAAACATTTCCATATTGTAATGTCACGTATGCGGACGTGTTAACCAAATGACGTCTGTACATCGATCTGTTTTGAATTGCATACAATCTCATCCCGTTAAGGCGTGCACAATTATATTAGGGTGTGTTCACACTATATTATAAGCCAATGCTCGTCTATGCAGGAAGTAGATTAATGCAGGTGGCATTACTCAGGAGAGACCCATGCTTAGCAGGGGTTTTATCATTGGATATAATTAATATAACGGTATCACTATTATTTTGAAGTAAGAAGTGATCTGAGTTAAGTCAATATCATCTTTATCAACCCGTAACGCTCTTAGACATAATACTCCTATAAAAGTAAGACAACACTTGGCAGAATGCTTGACTATTACAGGTGCATGTGTCTCGCACATTGGACGCTGCTATCCATAACTAGTCTGAATGTTTTACATCTGACAGATAAGTGATGGTATGCCGTGTATTGCGCATAAGTTTTTCTGACCTTGACCATCAGGGATTCTTATGAAACGAACGATGTAATGAGGTTGATTAATTCTCTTATGCCGCTACTACCTACTTTTTTATATCGTACAGCTCATATGAACGTCAAAATTTATCGTTTGTATAAGCTATAAAGGTTAGAACTAGCCAGACACTGAGGTCCTTGTATAAAAAAAAATATTGTGCCAGCCAATCGTAAGCGTAGAATGAATTTTATTTTCATATGTTATATCCTTACCACTATGCACCAAATTCGTGTGCGACTAGATTTCAGGGAAGGATTAAGTTCAATTACAGATGCAGGGCCGAGTAATGTCATGTAGAGGCCCGTAGACAACACGAATGGCGGGCTCCATTTCACTTTTTAAACTTTCTATATCACATAAAAACTTTTTTTTATTCTTAGAAGTTAGAAAGACTACGGGACCCATATGTTACGTAATGTTCGTAAGCAATTGCCTACTTTGTCAATAGGTCAATACGGCCCTACAAGAGAACAGTCACAACGCAAACAAAGTTCAAAATCAAGAATTTGTGTTTTATAAAATACTTCACTGAAATTCGAATCTAGGACCCGCAGTTCTATTTTTAAATTTACTTTACGGTAAAGGGAAACGATAGAGGATAACTGTTAAATTTAGAGAAAATTGGGTTAAATTAAGTACAATATGCCATAATCCATAACAATAATATTAATAACTCCAAAAATCATATAAAAAATTAAGTTTTATATCAATATCACCCAACGCAACCAAACGCAGCTCACGACACCTCATTAGAGGGAGGGGAAGGTAGAAAATCGCGAAAATCACCTCACCTAGTTAATGGACACCGCCTTATGTGATTAAATATAGATTTTAACTTAACTTTTAGTTTGAAACAATGTTATATTTAGTTACCAAATGATGAATGTAGCATGTTTCATAAATGTTCACCCATTTAGACCCATCCCTACAATTAAAGCTGTTTTATTAGTTATCGGCATGCGAATCATTTTATTTTGCGTTTTACTCACACGATTATTTTTGTTTTCAGAATCTGATCTCACCGGGCTATCGCATGTCGGTAAGTACATCACTATTGTTTGTTTATATCATTCCGATTTTTTATTATTTGCTGGTTAATCCGCGTGAATCCACTCGCGGGTAATTCGTGTGCAAGCAATTTTTTTAAAAATATAAACGAAAGGACGTACATATCAAAGAACTCTTATATCTACATCTTAATTGTAAATAAAACAACTATTCAATTAGTATGTTCTGCAATAAAAGTTATTTAGCAATACATTTCGTTTTCGTTTGGTCGGCGCACGTCAATAAAACCGAAGATGAGCTGAATAGGCTCGTTTTTCTCCACCGCGGTAAAACCTATTTCACACTGTAAAATAATTTTGATCACAATAAATCTCTCAAATCAGTCGGGAATACTAATAATGTCCTCCAGACCGAATTTCGGTCACGGCGGCCAGCTTCAACGGAGACTAACCATTGGCGCAGGACAGGATTATAGTGCCCAAGTGTATGCGCAAGCACAGGAGCACTCTCTATTCCCTCACTCACATAATCCGATGCGACGGTAAACCGACACGACCGGAGAGAGATCAGGCGCAGGACCAACGGCTTTACGTGCCTTCCGAGGCACGGCGAGAGACACCGCCAACTTCCTGACTCCGGACAACTACTGAGAATTTCTTGACAGTAAAACTCGATAATCGATTTTTTGGCCCGACCCGGGATTCGAACTCAGGACCTCATGATCAGCAGTTTCACTACTACAACCACTAGACCAACGAGGCAGTTGGGAATACTGCAGCTTTCTCTCAGTAAAATCCTCATCCTCCCATTTCATCCCGTGGGTATTGTTGGTGGCAAATATGGGAAATAGAATAATCACTTAGTTTGCGATATATGGTGGTGTGTATAACCATCACGTTTACGTCAGGGAACAGTGTGAGAGGTCTGATAACTCGAGCGTCAAACCTTGGACCCAAGCTCAGCACTGAATTTCAACGGGCTGATGATGAAAACTTAGAATAGTAAAAAGCTGAGTTAGTTTAAGGAAAAGTTCAATAAATTTTAGATATTAATATTATATTACCAGCTGGTGTTAAATAAATATCATTATAGGAAAAAAGAAACTGTCTGAACATTTTATTCATTTAATAATATGACGTTGCAATTACTAGGAGAACATACGTGTACGTGGGCAGCGGTCTCGCCTTCCGCCATCGCATTCTAGACTTCTTACCTTCAAGCACCTATTACGTGTTCAATAAGTTACTTTCACATATTAGGTATATGAAAAAGCAACAAGTCTAATACGTAATAGGAAAAACATGTAATATATACCTACCTAGCCGTCGTAGCTCAAAAGCTCAGGTTCGGCCCGCCGGTACTAATGTTGTTCAAAACGACTATAAATCAATAGCAGGCTACAGACTATAAACTATAAATTTCTAGCGCGCTATTAAATACGCTATATTATAGCGCGCGCAGAAAGCGTGTAGGAGGCCGGTAAGCGCGTTAAGTTTTACAGCACGTTATATCTCTTAGCACGTTACATTACATGTCGTTCATTGGATAGATCGCGTGCTATATAAGAACATTATTTCGTATTTTAGACTAAAATAAAATAAATCGGTAAAAAAAACCAATGCACGCGTTTTCATACCTTTCAAGCTTAACTACTTTCTATAATCCTAAAAATATTTTTAAGTTATGTACTATTTAAAATAGAATTAATGTTATTTTTATAATCGAAATAAAATAAATTATTTTTTATTATAATTGATGTAAACGTTATTTTAATCTTAATATAAAATATAAATAAAAAAGGTGTATTTCATAGTTTATTTATTGTATTTATAAAAATCAATTATTTACATACACTATTATATACGCTTTTGTATCTATATTTTATTTACATTTAAAAACATTGGTTAGGCTTCTTTTATCACAATTGTGTCCTTGGATCATTTATAAATACACACTATACACTAACTAAACAACGTCTAACATTGAATTAGGTCACGCGCGATGAATAGCGCGCTACGAGATCAAATTTGCGTCACACGTCCTCTCCCAACAGCGCTGCTGCTAGAACTAAACTATTAAACTAACTAATTGCCGCTTGATATGAATAGCGCCAAAGCGTCATAGCGTCATAGCGCCATGGCGACTACTTACATAGCACGCGCTATGCGTTATGAAGAGATAGCGCGCTATAATATGGCGCTATGCGTTATATTAACCACCATTAGCTGGTATCAACAAAATTATTAATTGCAGTTTTAAGCGCTGATTTCCAGGGGCAGTGAAGGAAATGTCGTGGGAGAACCTGCATGTCTAAACAGGTTTCCCCAATTTTTTTCCTTTCGAATTAAAAAATCAAGAAGTGTGAAGTACGTCAACGCGCATTAGGGCACGATAGCAGACACTGAATTGCCCTAAAATCAGAAATGAGACTGTGTACCGTGTTGACTGTGACCAACACTGGACCGTATACAGGCTATAACTTAACTTATAAATATAATATATTATTGCAATTTTACTTTAAGCAATAGAGATTTATAATTTATGATTTGAAGTAGATACGTCGTCTAATAAACTATCAACCCAGCCCGTGGTGTCGTTAGGGGTGATCTGAGAAAAGGTCCTTCATTTTTGTAGTCTCCGGCAGATGGCGTTATTTCCATATTTATAAAATATATAAAATACCTTCAGGCGCAGCGACAATGGTGCGAGACGTCGAGTCGAGAGGATCCTCATTTTGCTTTGCTTTCGATAAAGTAGGGAACTTGTGAGATCCATGCCTGTCAAGTGCACAGATGACGGGCTGTTATGGACAAGGGAAAGAAGAAGGAATGTAAAAAAACTTTATTCGAAACTACAAAACAAAAGAACGTAATACGATACTTATGAAATGTTTTGTTTTTTTTCATTCTGGTCTACGTCGAGATAATGGTTGGATAATCGCAACTGATAATCAAGAACCGCTTTTTCATTAATAAATCTATAACGCTGATTGTTAATATCGATTGCTCAATCAATTGATAATACTGATTAATTTGTAAAGAGGATATCTGCTGAAGAAATGGCATAGTGGAATCAGCAATGGCCGGCCATATAGCTCGAAGGACCGTGAACCGATGGGAAACGTTCTCTAAATCTGCGATTTGTGCAACCGCTCACTAGATGGAGTGACGAACTAATGAAACATGGGGGTAGTCGATGGTGCTCAGGAGTGCTGTTTAGCAATCTTTGTTCACTTGTGAACTTGTGATGGGCTATAATGGTAATAATGATGTGATGATTGCTGATTGAGTTGAGTATATCACCAGCAAGCTTAAAAAGAAGTATACCTTCGCCTCTATCCTTTAAAAGAGTTATTTTCAAAGTATGAGCACTTTGGCGGAATTGGCGAGAAATTAGTTCGTCTTCCTTCGGGAACCCGTGCATTCTAGTTTCTCGCCACGGCTGTCCAAGGGAATTTCCGTAAGTCATCACTACCATCTTTGCACAGGGAGGACGACACACCAGGCCACGTCGCAAAAGCGAAAGCTGATAAAGTGAGTAGGGTCCTCCAGCGATTTTGCCCATAAGGACTATATATATTATCGTCGGCAAATCGGAAGGTGAGTGATGTAATCGCCATTTATGTTAATACCGTATCCTTTCCAGTTCAGTAGCTTCAAAACATCTTCCAATGCAGCGGTGAAGAGTTTCGGGAATATAACGTCACCCTGTCTTACACCTCTCTGCAGTTGCATAGATTTCGTACTCTGGTTCTGTACTTGGATAGCCATCGTAGCGCTACTGTAAAAACACTTCAGCACTTCGATATACTGCCAGTTAACTTGGCACCGCTGAAGGGACTTTAGCACCACTCAAATTTTGACGGAATGAAAGGCTTTCTCATAGTCCACATAGATAATTTACACTAATCCAAGGGTGTGTTTCTGGTTGTAAAATTATTACGTGTTTATTAATGAGGAGGCATAAGTATCTTATAAACAGCAAAGGAAGTTTCCACTTTAAATTGTTAGTCTGTCGTTTAGAATATTCTTCTGTGTATTGTGGTGTTGATATTATGTTGCGGGGTAGGCATGCGTTTCAATTAAGGTCTATAACCGTAATTGGCTTGACGGTGTAGGCACCCGCAATAAAAAGGCCAGGGAAAGACTGAAATATAAACAATGTTAATGTTAGTTCGTTTTAGTTTCACATGATATAAATCGAATTCGTGTGAATTTTTATAAGCTCTATCTTTTATTTGTGCTAATTCATGAAACGCTATATAAGACTTCAGCAATACTTTTGATACAGAAGAGCGCATTGATTTTTTAAAGTTGATTGACTCTTTAATGAGGAAAAAAACACAAAACGGGGAATTTCCTGTAGATGTGTATCATGTTATTGTTAAATTTACAAATATGTATAAATAAAAGGTTTTCCTCTTGCCATATTAACTCCGACAATACCTTTCGGCGGTGTAGACACCAGGTGTTATTGTACGACCTGAAGATACAAACAACGTTCAAGGAATCACGACGAGGAAAAACAAAATATAATATTCATGGTTGCGGTTACCAATACCGCAATCGCAATAAAAATATCATTTATATTTTCAATAAACAAGTAAATATTTATTAAAAATCTTTAATAAAAAATAGCGGCTTACCTTCGCACCGCTACTCGTAGCACTTTTCTGATTACTTAGTAGTTTATTGATGACTAATAATTAAAATACCTAAGTGATCTAGTAACAATAAAATAATAAAAGCAAAAAAAAAACGTTATTATTTACTTCAATGAGTTCGCAAAATATTACTTCATCATTTTAAATGAATTAAGACTAAAAAGTCAATCATTTTCAACACGCTTTTATAAGTTTCGTGTGTCGTCTATGTAATGGATTCTTTTAATTTAATTTTCACCAACTTGTAGATGGCCAATTGATTTCAAAATTTTCCCTCATATCGATAACAACATCGATAACGACCGATAACAACATGTTTTTTTAATTTATCCCAGTATCCTGATCAGAATCACCAGGATAATTCATTCTGTAATCATCACAGCTCATGATCAATGCGTGTTTTTTAAGTTTTCTTTTTTAATATTATTTATATTTTTCTGTTCGGCTGAGTTATGTTATTAAATAGGTCCCCGACTTTTTTTTTAATATTTCTAACCCTCATAATAACAAAAAAAAGTTAGACGTCTTAAATAGGTAGGTAACCACTATCTCTTTTTTCCAATTACTTTATAATTATTACGGCAATATTGTCTTTGGTTACATATCGATTATTTTCGATATAGTTATGCATATTACTATTCGCTACAGTTATGTACTTAAATTAGATAAGACATTTTCAATATCTGCGTTTGTATTATTAAAAATGAATGTTAGGTATTTAAACTACCAACTTGTTATGGATAATTGTATTAATATTTTGATAATGGTTCCTACTTAAATAAGAAGTGGCTGGCAACAATCCAATATATTTAATTACCCTTTATTAAGTGGCACTTAACACATTGGAGAAGATTATTGTGTGTCAGAGTCATCACGGAACACAAAGACGGACCGAAATAAAATGTAGGTACGATGCGTATGTTTGGAACCACAAAAACAATTTGACAAACGTATATAACTACACTAAAAACTGAAAACAATGGAGTATTTGAAATTTATAACGTTGTTATACATTTCAAATACTCCATTGTTTTCAGTTTTTGGTACAATTAATAGGTTTACTATCACCGTGTAATTATAGCGTGACCCAGTCTTCAGCGCACCTGGCTACTACGTAGTGGGTTTAAAGCCCAACCGGAGTAAACATTAATGCAAAAGCACAAATCTTTGATATTCAGACGTATTTGGGACTTTTATTTCTAGAAATTAGTTCTTTTGAAAGGTTTTCACGTCTCACTTTTCTAGCATGTTTTTAATTTTCAGTGGCACTAGTGCTTTTTTTAAAGCTAAGTCATAGTCAGAAACAAAATTTTTTATTCAATTAGGGCTTGCTCTCATGGACATTAAAATCTACACTGAATCGCAAATACAAGCCTTTTTCAGTCCAGTAATGGAACTCTAAAAAAAATTATCGTAGTCGGGTCTTACTTTTATTTAAAGCCAATTTTTGACCTTTTTGAGTGGACGAAGCATTATCGCAAGCTCGAATGTCGACTTATTTGGTCGTTACATTAAAAACTAAATCCCCTATTTTTCCTTTTGATTTGGAATTTCTTCTTTAAATTTATAAGAAAAAGGTATCATTAAAATCAGTTCAAAATTGATGAGGATATTGCGTAACATGTTGAAAAAATACGGTTGACCTGTAGGATCAACCGTATTTTTTCAACATGTTACTGTTGGCTACCCCTACAACTTCTCCCTAGTTTCAAATGCAAAGGACTTCAAATTTCACATGTTACAACGTTTTTGAGCTCTTTGAGCTTTTTCGAGTTTTTATTTTTATTTTGATGCGGTTTGTAGCAATCGACGCAGTTTTTCAGTTTAAAAAATCCATTTATCACAACAAAAAAAAATTGACGAAAATTTTTCAAGTTATTTCGAAAAAACACTTTCGAGATTTTCTACGACAACAATATCTCTCGACCAACCGATTTCCATGCGGTTCACGGAAATCGACGTATTTTTAAAGAAGGAGAGCTGATTAGATTATAGAATTGATCAAAATAAGGTTTAAAAATACATACACACATACATATATACATACATCATCGCAAAAATAGCCAGTACAGCTTTCTTGAACCTTGAAAAGTCGAGATCTAATGAGATCTCGATTTTCAAAAACCGGGATGAAAACAATAACTTCCGAATTTTTGAAAATCATTGATTTTCATAGCGGGACGTTTAAGAAAGAACATACAGACATGTTTTTGAAATCGGCTTAATACTAAGTCCATCCTTTATAACTAATCGTGAGTCGATTCGGTCTCTGTTATGATAATACACTAAGAACTAAGGACGAGCAATTAAAAATAATACTGGCTGTAATTTGTGCTGCTAATTCGTTAATTTATAAGTCTCGTGGCTGCGCGCGAGAACATTTTTCAGTGATGTAAAATAGTCCCTTATGAACGGCACGAGTATATAATTTTTTTATCTGACGTAACATAGTATAAAAATAAATAAAATTATAGATATACAATACAAGTTGTTAGTGTAGGCACTGAACTCGCCTCAAATTCACAAAAAACCTGAGTTCTATCCTCGCCAGCATAGCTGAAATTGCGAATCGTTCTTCAACCATCGTACAACCAGACGTTCATCCAGTCTTCCCAAACTTTATTATTAACATACCTCGCATTTGAACCAAACACTTTGCTTTTTAATTTTTTTGGTTCGTAGTTCGTAATGCGTACATGGAGTGGCATAATTTGCCAGCATCTATCTTTCTATAAAATTACCATGTAGGTGTATGTAGGCTTTTTCGTGATTTTAATTGGCTTCTGTTAAGCTAAGGTAGTTCGTATTACTATTTTCATCTACATCACCATCACCACTTACCGTCAGGTGGGATTATACTCAAGCACTGGAATTGTAATAGTTATGGAAATCGCATTTTAAATGCTGATATACATGTTCATTTGTAAAGGGAAATATCGTGAGAACATCTGCACGTCTAATTTAAAATTATTTCAAAGAGATGTAAAGTCCGTCCACACACACCGAAGTAGCGCAGTAGGCTCTTCCCTTTTCTAAAGCTCTTTCGGCAATAGAGCCTATTTCCTAAAAGATGCAGTGTCAGAGATGCAAGGACAATCAAAGTTCAGATTCTTAGATTTTTTTCAGTAAGAAAATGCGGAAAAACATTCGTATTTTTATTGTTTTCAACAAAAATCTACTGCGATAATTTCCGAGAATTCATGTTTTGTTTGCGAAGACTATTTTTGTTTTCGTAAGACGCATAACCATTTATTTTGACGGACTTGATGCTGACCAGAGGATACTAAATCGAACAGAGGTTAATGAGCATTGAGACGTAACTGTAGAACCTACACACAAAAAATATTATTTGCTTAAAATTAACCTTATTTTTAACAATGAGATGAGCAAGCAAAAAATAATTTATAAACACTATTTAGTTTCACATTTGTCCTGTAAAAGTGGACTTCAAATTATTATATGTGCCATTACCATCTTTTACCCTCTGTTTCTTCATCGTTATAAATCTTCATTCCCGGATTAGGATGAAAAATGATGATGAAAAAATTGCTAAAGCATTAATAAGTGTTTATAGTTTAATTTTAAAATAGAAAGACCAGAGTTCTATTACCCCATTTCTGAAATTTTATTGCATTTTGAGTGCTGGATGACCGACCACGTGCCCAGCAGCGAACGATAAACATCGTGAAGAAACTTGCCTGTCAAAGGACTAAGAATATTTTGAAGAAGTGTGAAGCCAGACAACACGATCTGAAGAAGCACATTAGACTAATTGCTTGAAAAACCTTTCAGAAATCACGCCAGCCTCCTCCTATTTCCTTTGTCTACCAACTTTTTATAGTATAGGATGACAAACGAGTACACAGTCTACCTGATTGTAAGTGGTTGCTGTGGCCCATAGACATCTACATCTATCCTCGGTTACGAATCGAAACGCAAATGCGTTATCACCCGTGAGAACTAAAATTGAATGCTTCGTTTCCAGTAAAAAGGGTCTCCGGTTCTCTACACCCACCATACGAAACACATTTAGCAGCATTAAGCTACTATTTTACGCTGGTATTCTATGAGAGCGTGGTCCTTACCCGGTCGAGCCGACACATTCGTGCTACAACTATACTTCTAATATAACTGCAGCATGGCTCTACCACGTATAAAAATTTCAATTTTGACTATTACTTTACAATTTTACGTAATATTACGTAAAAAAAAGTTATTTTAAATTTATGTAATTATTTGCTAACAACTTCTGCAATAACGACTGATTTTATCCATAAGTGTATAAAGTTGATAAATATTTTTGTTAGGAATGCGGGCACAAGTATTTACAAGCATTTGTATTACATAAATGAAATTAATTAAATTAACTTTTAATTTATGTTTTCAATTATGTCTGAGTTATTTCTGATTCAATAATAATTTTATAAATATTCCTGTAATTGCAACAAACTGCAGAACATTACACGCATTACATAATTGATTTGTTATGTAATGACAATATAATGACAAGTGATATATTTTATCATTGCGCAACACTCGCGCGCTCTGTAATTAATATTAATGTTGAAAGCAATCATCTACAATGGCGGCATTGAATAGTCTCTGAAAATAGTGTGCTCTGTGAAGAGGAACCAATTAAAATTGACTTGATTATTTGTGCAAGGCGAAAAAAGATCGAGCGAAATGTGCGCAGTAACCTCGTGTGTACGGCATTGAGTAAACGCAGAAAATGTTTATTCGATAATTTATTACGTCTGTTGATAAGAATCAACTATTCAACATTGGAATTCCCTTCTTTCTTTTGTCCGACTTTCGGTGATTTATGACTTTTGTTAAATAACGAACAAAGTTTGACTATCGAAAAATGGTGATACATACATTCGCAATGCCTAATCCAAATCCCAAAGAACTATTCAAATTATGCGTACAGTTAGTTTATTTCTTGAAGATTCTTTTATCCGACAGGATTAGATGGCTGTTGATGAAATAATGAGGTTATTAAGCCTCATTATTTTATCAACAGCCTACTACAGGTATTTTTTATTATATTATAAGATATTTACCTGTAATAGTAATCTTTGATGAGTATAAAATAAGTAAGAATATACGAAAGAAATATGCAATTTTTTAACTAACTCGAAAGATATTGTAAAATGGGCGTGTAAAAGGTATGTTTATGACACGTAACCATACGAAAAAGAAACTAAAGAGACTCTCTTTGAAAGGACGGTACAGTTTACATTTTCTGTCTGATGTTCTGCTTTATATTTTCAGGTGTGACCACGTTATTACGATTATAAAAAAAATTTAAATGATTAGTGACGTTAAATAAAAATCAAATTAGCTTTAAAAATGAAAAGAAAAAAGTTGGTTTTTGTAATTTGCATTGTTCGTTCTTTGTTTAAAAAAAAAAAAAAACAATTTTAAGCTTTATTTTTTATTACAAGACGAAGTATAGGGTCGTACTTAATTGTACTGAAGAAACTTGGCCTCTAGAATAATAAGCATAATATTATATTTCACACCATGGAAATAATTCAAACTTATTTACTTCTGGGCACAGTTCCCCTCTCACTTCTGAGAGGGAGGAGCTTAGCGCTCGCTGTAAAATTGCAACTAGTTCTAAAGTATAGAAAGGAGAGGTCTTAGGACATAAAGCTGTAAAGTAACTACATCAAATCATTACATATACATAATTTATTAAATATGTAGGTATTTAAATGGTATCCACTAAAGTGCGACCGTCATCATTAAGAAGATTGTGGAAGGATATGAAGAAAGATGGATGTTATCTATACATGTTGCACTAGATTCAGCAATACGTGTTGGCTCCAAAAATAAATTAAAAAGACCATAGGATTTAAACAATGATCTAAATTTAATATTAGTGGAGGAAGCTTCTAGGAGATTGATATTAAAGTCTCCACATATTACAACAGATTTATTCTGTTTATTAAGCTTAGCGAAAACTTCCTCCATAATTTTTTCAAAATTTTCAACAAAATTTTTGATGGATGGAAGGATAGGCCTGACGGAATCCCCCCAATTGTGCTGCGAACGTGTGTTCCAGAGTTGTAACTAGTTCCAATGCGTCTTTTTCGGTACTCCTACTTCCTAGGCGTAGTCCCGAAATCATGGAAAACAGCTTTCGTGCACCCGACCCTTAAAAACGAAACCGCTCTGATCCCTTTAATTACAGGCCTTATCGCCAACACCTCCTTGTTCTCCAAAATAATGGAGTCCATTATTAACAGCCAGCTCATACGGTACCTTAAGGAGCACCAGCTGATTAGTTTATCTAACAGGCTTTGGCTGTTAGTTTGGGTTTAGCACAAAGCGCTTCTCTCGAAACTTCCTTCCTATGTGCTTACCGAGAAATTATTGGATTACCAGTTTTTGGGTTGATCGGAGCATCAAGGTCATAGTAGAAGGTTCATGTTCCGATTACATGCCCATTAACGCTGGTGTTCCACAAGGCTGCGTGCTATCACCAACGCTGTTTCTTATGAGTACCAATGATGTATTGCAATCTGTTAACATTAATCGCTATGCGGATTAAAGCACTGGTGATGCTTTATATACCTGTTGTGCCAATATTTCTCGGGAAAACGTCACCGAGTACTGGAACAAACTTGTGTCTGAAGTCGAGACATTTTTGAACTTTCTCAGGTTGGGGGCGAATAAATCTAGTCTAATTCAATTCCCAGAAGACACAAGTTTCCCACTAAAACGAACACCTTTGTGTCAGAACACTCCCCTTGTTGCCTCAGCCAGTATTGGAATCCTCGGCGTCAAAATATCGAATGACGTACAGTTTCGTGGTCACTTGGAAGAGAAGACCAAACTGTTCTCTACGCAGCTTGCAGAGCGAGACAGTATTTCATGCCGGCACACCTCTTGCAACTTTATAAGGCGCAGGTTAGGCCTCACAAGGAATACTGTTCCCATCTCTGGGACGGGGCTCCCCAATACCAGCTCCTTCCATTCGACCAAATCCAGCGCAGAGCGGTTTGAATCGTCGACGACTGAGCATGTTATGATCGGCTTGACTCATTGGCGCTGCGAAGAGATGTTGCATCTCTTTGCGTATTCTATCGTATTTACCACGGGAGGTGCTCAGAGGAATTTCTCGGATTAATTTCAGGCCCTCAATTTCACCATCGCACATCGCGACAGAACTCGAGATACCGTCCTTACTACCTGGATGATTGGCGGTCCACTACTGTGCGATTTACAAGAAGTTTTCTTTATCGCACAACTTCTTTGTGGAATCGACTATCACCAGTGATTTTTCCGGACCGATACGACTTAGGGATTGGTGGATTTGGCGTTTGGCCTTCAACCACCAAACTGCTGGTTCAAATGTGTTAAATAATGTTATGCGGTGCGGCTATTAATTTAACTAGAATAGTGGACTGTATATGAGCGCGGTGCGAGCGGTGAATGGAATTTAATTTATTCGTGATACTGCAAATTCCCTAAATTCGGGATATAGGAAGGACGTGAAGGAATGCATGTGCACCAACCTGGACTTCCGCTGATCTGCCTCGTGTCACGATGGCTGTCGGCTGTCTTCACACTTATCAACTTCACAGATAATCACGAAATATAGCGTTATTGCAAATGTGTATACTTTTTACTATATGCTTGTATAATTCAATATCCAAATTACACAAGGGCGGGAGCGATGATGCGAGATATAAGCGGTGCGGTTGATTGCGTGTCTTCTCAACTTGTGTGAGCCCGTTAACACACGAATGCACATGCTGGGTATAAATCGGTAGATAGGAAACCGGAAATGGGCTTTGCAGTAATCTTATTGGATAATAAATAACGAATCCCTTATAAGCGTTAAGCGATAGTTCAAAGTGGCGCGAACAGGGATCTTTAAGAAAAGTGCCTACTCCTTTTTTTTAACTGATAACGCATCTGCTGGTGTTGATGTTGCAGTTGTTCATGGGCGGTGGTAATCACTTACCATCAGGTGGGCCGCAAACTCGTTATCCCCCTCTCATATAAAAAAGAAGTAGGATACGGACCTTCAACATTTAAATATGTCACTGAAAATAATGTTCAAAACTCTTTGTTATAGTTTACGTCAAATGGAAACTTTATTTGGAAAATTACCAACCAATAACTTAAAACGACAGTTCACGGAGGGCTTCACAGAAAACAAATTTCATTATTGAAAACTTTTCCATAGCCACGTATAGAAAACTGTGAAACCGATCAGCCACAATAGCATTACATGTAGCATTATTGTAGTAAAAATAACTAATGTGTGCATTAATTTAAAGTCAGGTGTTTCAAATTAGAGTTTCGTGACCAATGTTTTTTTTTTAAATGTATACTTACTTCCTTATATGTAATACATATCTTTTGGACAATGACCTGTCATAGTTTTGTAATCCTAATCAATTTACAATAACATATCATTTAGTTTAGACATATATAATTAAATCCGCCTATTATCTATAAATAGTAAAAAAATGTTAATTCTGTAATTGCAATATTTAAAAAAAACTAGTCCTAGAAGATACTGCAAATAGATACTGGAGGTATTGCAAACTTAAGTACTAATTTGCACATAACGAACACTAGTGCGACATATTATAAATTGAGCGCAAATTTTTCTTTCTGATCTTTGCCACACAATGCTTAGTGGTTCGTCCAGTATAATTATTGTTCATCTCTTACGATATAAGGCTTTTCAATCTAGCATGCTCTTGTTTCTTCCACCAAAACACTTGACCGTTTCTTTTTCACTAATTAATACGTTCGAAATATTTAATTGTAATATTTTATAAACAGTAATCAAATCAAATCAAATCAATCAAATCAAATAATTTATTTGTCAAACATAGGTAAAAAGTTACAAACTTGGTGGAAAAGGTATAATACGTAACACTATGTTTCGCCTACTAAGGCATACAAATATTTGTTTATCACCATCACCTTAATTATCAATTACATAAATATTAACATGTTATAAATAAATCGTCCATTAATTATTGCAGGTACTAATAACCATTCATTTTATCTTCAAAGTATTCGTTGATAGAGTAGTATGCTTTATATAATAAAAAACTCGAAAGCAATTTCTTAAATTTGTCTATATTATCGGTTTCTTTGATGTATCTTGGGAGTTTATTAAAAATTTTAGGAGCCATACCCAGGAAACTTTTTGAATACAGGGCTGTTTTATGAGGTTTTGTGCGTAGTTTGTTCCTATGTCGTTTATTATTAGCGTATTCAAATATGCTAAAATGTTTCCTTACAAACATAGCTACTTCAAATATATATAAAGATGGTAGGGTCAGAATGTTAAGGTCAATAAAATGCGGTTTGCAACTATCGGTAACCTGCAACTGACATACTGCTCGTAAACATTTCTTTTGCGCTTTAAATACTAGTTCGCGTTTTGGAGAATTTCCCCAAAATATTATACCATATCTCAATGTTGAAGAGACGTATGCATGGTAGGCGGTTATGACTGTTTCACGATTTGTAATTTTTATAAGGTTATGTAGTGCATAGTGGAATTGATTTATCTTTTTTATTATGTGTTCAATATGTTTACTCCATGCCATTTTTTCGTCCAGCCAAATTCCCAGAAATTTTGTGTGTTCTTTTTCATTTATGATTTTAGTTTTATAGTTAATATTAATTTTTGGTGTGTTTTTTCTTTGTTTGAATGACATAATATGCGTTTTATCCAAATTAATTTTAAGATTATTGTCATTCAGCCACTCTATTATCCTATATAAATTCTGAGTTATGTCCATTTCAATTGAGACCTTGTCTCGTCCCGTGAATAAAACTGTGCTGTCATCAGCAAATAAGGTCATTGGGTGCTGAGTCACCTGGGGCAAATCATTAATATATATTAGGAATAGTAATGGGCCGAGTACGCTTCCTTGCGGCACACCGTAGGTTGTTTGCTTTGGTTGCGAAAGGTATGTTATTTCAATATTAGTACAAGGACAGATCTTTTTTATTTTAGTAATTTGTTTCCTATCATTCAGGTATGAAATAATAAGATTTAACACATTACCTCTGATTCCATATTTTTCCAGTTTAAGCGCTAAGATATTTAAATCAACATAATCAAACGCCTTGGTCATGTCCATGAACAAGGCGGTTGTTGGTGAACGATTATCCATACCGGTGATCACTTTTTCAATAAATCCATACATGGCCATATTTATGTTTTTACATTTTCTAAAACCATATTGTTCGTTTGCTAAGATGTTATTAACTTCAAAATAATAATATAAGTTGTTATATATTACTTTTTCTATTATTTTGGAGAATGTTGGAAGCAAAGCGACAGGCCTGTAGTTTTTAGGGTCATGTCTGTCCTCCTTTTTATATAAAGGATTTATAACGGATATTTTTAAAGCACTAGGAAAAGTACCATTTTCAATACATAAATTCACTACGTAACTTAGAACTGGGGAAATTTCAACGGCCACTAACTTCACTACTTTTGTAATTATATCATCATTACCAGCACTGTTAGTATTTTTTAATTTATTAATTATTTTATATAAATCGTGAGGAATACATGCAGGCATAAACATTGAGTTTAGTCTACTACTTATGGATGTGTTACTTTGGTGACTATTACTAAACTGGTTTATGGGCTGAACTTCATTGATAAAATAATTATTAAATTCCTCAGCAATTTTTTCGGGATCATATATATATTTATTATTAAAATTAATTTTTGTAATATTATCTTTGGGCAAGTTGTATTTATTCTTATTTATCACTTTCCATGTGGCTTTTGTTTTATTCTCCGCATTGTTGATATTTAGTAGATATTTAGTAATAAGGTAAGGTACCGATTTTTTGTTATTTTTATGTTAAAATCTTAGAGTATACATGACTTGCTTATGTATACTCCAAGGTTAAAACAGAGTGAAGTACTGTATTATCTTTTGATCATCAAAGCAATCTCGGCTATGCAAACGATGAAATGAACGAATAATCGTTTTGATCGCTGATTTCTAAAAAGTTCTTTTTTTGAATACTTTGATAAAAGTGTATTAATAATATTAATGTGTCGTATGGAGCGTGGGTGACGAAGACCTGGATATTATTGTCACAAGCAAAGTCGTCTCGATGGCCAAAGAACACTGAAACAACGTGCATTTATCGGTAGTTTTTTATTAAAAAATTCAACGAACCTACGGTGCATCTGATAGGCAGTGGCTACTACAGCCCATGGGCACTTGCAACCAACTTCACGCAATTGCGCTGTCAACTCTAAGAAATGAAATATCTCTCTATACCCTTGAGACCGAAATACAGCATTACACCACCTGGGTATGTTGTGTGAGGTAAACCCAGACAGATTCATAGGCGTAAAAGCAATCCTGCGACCTAGTACAAGTAGTCATAGTTCACAAAAGTCATTCGAATCTCTTTTTTGATTATCAATATTCACTGAACTATCTGCAAACAGCGTTATCAGATTACAATGACATTTAGGTATAGTAGATTTAAATCTCTTTGTCAGATAAGTAAAGTCACTCATTCTCACTCACTCATAAAGTCAAGTCAATAAAGTCACTCATTCTCACTCACTCATAAAGTCAAGTCAATAAAGTCACTCACTCATACTTCAAGTAACTCATTATAATAATACTTACTACTATTATATACTACACAATATATAATATTTTATTTGCAATATTTTTTTCATGAGTATCGCTATTATTATTTAAGGTGCATGCAATGAAAAAAATCTACAAAAATTATCAATTAACTTTGTATTATAAGAAAATATTGATAAAATACTTTCACTTCGATGTCTGCTGTCTGACACTAGATGGCGCTGTATATATTAAAACTATAAAAAATATATTAGATTGCGTTTTTAGAAAAGCGCCATAGGTTAAAAGTGTATCATTATCGAATTCTTCTAATCGTAATGTCTCTAATTATAATAAACCTTGTATTGATTGCCGGTCATAGAGAATTTTGCATGAGGTAGTTACATTAAACGTGATATGGGCCAATGTCATTGAAGTATTATAATATTAAATGTTTGTAATGCGAACCGTATTAAAACGGAGCTATTGGCTTTCAAACCTTCATCTACTTCAGGTCAAGGCTTGATGGAATATTTAAACTTTTTATTGCTGAATGCTGATTATATTGCATGAAATGTTAGAACAATTTGAGTATTTTCCAAAGTTTACTCTTTAAACGACACTGTTTATATAAAGATAATTATTAAACATTTCTCACTACTGTAATTATATGATTCATAAATAGAACATCGGCTTGTTTGTATTCATTCGATTCTAGAAATGATACATTACGCAAGGAATATTTTAGCTACTGAATGATTTTTAAAATGTTCTATCTACCTGTTAGAATGGCTTTAACTCTAAAATTATAAAGCTAAACATATCAATAACCTCGGGAGTAAATTAATGAAACACCTCAAAAGATTTCTAGAATATGATTTTTTACTTACGAGGGTAATCATTTGATTCTTTTTTGTTCATCAATGGAATAGCTAGGGGGGGGGGGGGAACCATGGGCGGCAGATAATGGGGGCGGCATTTTGGGAAAGAAAAGTAATCCCCTCGCTTTAACTTTTTAAATGATGCCCGTAGAATTCACTAAATATTTAAATTATTATTTATTCATTAAGAATAATAAAAAAGCCTTCAAAGCTAAGCTGTATAGAGCTCTTTAAAATATATTACAATAAAAAATTTTTTTAATCTCAACAGCACTCTGGTGATCCGGGGCAGCACCAACCCGTGCTACAACCCTAGTTTAAATTTCAAAAAAAAAAAGTTAGTCGTGGAGCTGGTTGAACCAGAATAGACGGTTGCAAGCATAGATATATTGTATTATATTTCTATAGTTGCAAAAACTTGAACGGTTAAAAATTCCATGACGTCTCGTATCATAACTCATATAGTCTCGGTTAGGGCGTGGGTGATCGTTCTCGTTCAACAATGTCACTGTTACTGGGGTAACCATGTCTTGTTAAATATTAGTGATTCGAAATATCTGGAATATTTCATCTGTAATGGAGGATGTAAGCCTAATTTCTGCTTTTTTTACTATGAGATAAAAGTCGAGAAATGGTCACAGGTCCATTCTATTACGCATTATACTTCCAACTTAAATTAAGAGCTCGTTTGGATAATACTGTGAATAATTGCTAGTCCTCAGAATGGGAACGCTTGTGTCATCACTTAAGTCCTTCATCATCATCATCATCATCATCATCATCATCATTACAGCCCTTCACAAGTCCACTGCTGAACATAGGCCTCCCCCAAGGTATGTCACAAAGCACGGTCCTGAGCCACCTGTATCCATCGACATGCTGCGTGTCTAACCAGGTCGTCACTCCATCTAGTGGGGGGTCGCCCTACACTTCGCCTACCTGAGTCTACCTACTTGAGTCCTTAGTAACATTAATTATTAATTATTGAGTACACAAATTGTCAAACGCAACAACAAAATCCCTATTAGGCAATATCTTCTTTTTTGTTCTTTCGAAAACTTTCGTCCAGTTTTCAAGCTGGCACTAATTGCACACGCATTTTTTAGTAGATCTAGCATTTTCGTTGCGGTGAAAGAAGAAAGATGTTGTGTTGTTTCTGGCGACGTGTTCTTTGACTTGTGTGATGTGATGAGTTTAATAGCATTGTATTGGCATTGGTATCGCAAAACTCTGTGGACGATACGCCCATATCCTGCGGCCATTTCCTTGATGACATATCGTTTGACATCTGCGTCTTTGTTTTCAATATTTTTGGTAGATTTTTGACCACAGAACAAACTAGTGTATAATTTGTAGAGATTCTACTGGATTTTTTAGAGTTGGAACATCAATGAGTTAAATCGATTAAAACTTCTTCATAAATAGAGTCAACTGTTATAAGAAGTCGAATCGGTAACGCATTAGGACATCACTAATTGATTAGTACTAGAGCTATCAAAAGTAAAGTAAATGGTAGGATGGAGAATAAATTGAACTTTTATAAATTCAAATTACACTAAAGGGTCCGACTAACGAAGGCTAAGTTCTTGTCATTGGTAATGACTTATTTTATTTAGTTAACGCGTTATTACAAGGCATTTTAAACTTGTTTATCTTTGTTTTGCTGCTATAGTACCATCCTCGTATTTTTTATAAGACTTTCAAGAATAAAAATTGCTTACTTCGTAGAACGTTATGGTATAGACGACATTTAGCCAGACATATAATATGTTTTTTTCTTGTTATTGTATGTTCAAATAATAATATTATATAGAAGTAATTCACTTTCTAATTTTTTATATTTCTAAATAATTCTCACTAACTGCATCGTTATCTAATCATACGAGTATAATATTTAAGGATGTCAAAAGTTACTAGCTCAGGATGAATTTTTGAAAATTTGTCGATCACGTCTATAATAGCTGTCTCCGAAATAACAAGGATAGTGTTGATCTTAGTTTGCTGTTCCAAGACAGAACAACGCAATTAGACGCGACACTTCGTCATCGTGACATGAATTTCACTGAAAAACGATTCGTAAACCTCGGTCATAAGGTTCTAATTAAGTTATTACACCGTTAATTTTCCCGCGCAATTCACGTCATTTCAAAATATTGGCACTATGCGCAAGAGTACGTTATAGTAATGACGTATTCGTTTAGTGTCGATTGGAATATATTCTAATCATGTATATGAAGTCAGTTTACTACGCATTATCTTATAAAATTATTACGGCAATATATCCGACACTGCATCCGAACTTTCTGCCAACCTCATCGCGTAAGTGTAACATGGGATACTAGTGGGTTGGGATGAATACTTCTATATACTACATATAGATGTATAATATTAAGTTTAATAATTTGCGCATACACTTGCATTCGCTGGAGTAATTTACCAACTGTGTAATATTCGGTTATTAACAACAATATTTGTTGTGTAGTGTCAGCGATCAGCGTTAGAATATACATATATATTATTACTTTATATGTGGTACATCCATGCTGCAGCTATATTATGGTTGTAGCGCAAATTGGCCGGCTCGACCGTAGTAGGACCACGCTCTCACAGAATACCAGTGTAAGATGGCAGTTTAATGTTGCTGTGTTTCGTATGGTGAGTGTAGAGAACCGGAGACCCTTTTTTACTGAAAACCAGGTATTCTATCTTAGTCCTCACGGGCCGTGACAATATCTGTATTTTGATTCCTAATTGAGCATAAATGTAGGGATGTCTGTGGGTCAGAGATTTTCACTTACCATTAGGTGGACTGTGTGCTCGTTTGTCAATTTTATTCGATATAATAAAACTATCCCGTGTCTTCCAGTGGGTATCGTAATGGGCGACAGAGGGAAACTGAAACAGGAAATATCTACGGGAGTCCCATTTTCAGTAGAAGACTTTTGATAGATGTATATTTGAATATTAACGAATAAATTACAAAATAGTATTTAAACGAATTATGCAAGGAAAAGTGACAATACAGGTTATGTGGAAATCTATGGGGTAGGCATATGTTGAGTAGTGTACTAGTGATGGTATTTAAGGGGATATACTAAGTCAGCTCAAATTCTAATTTCGTCGCCACTTGCCTGCGCGTCGTATGCTATGTACCGACATGTTTGTAATCACTAATACTGTAAGTAGAAAGGTCGTTAGACACTTATTTCATTAGGTTTATCATATTTATGCATTGATTTATATGTTACACTAGATAAGTAATTTCCGCGCCAAAGCGTTGTCACTTCACATAAGGCCACAGCCTTATACTCAGCGAACGTCGGTTCAGTGTTCAAGGTGACGCCGTCCGAGTTAAGCCGAACGATTCACAACAAAAAATGGGTAAATGCGTAGTGAAAGAATGCGTTTCAAGGTCACAAAAACATAATAAATCAAGCGGAATCACTTTCCATACGTAAGTTTTAATTTATATATTCATATTAACGTTTAAAACACTAAAAAATTAAATAAAATATCGAATATTGCCATTTAGGTTCAATGTTGCCACTTTTCCGCATTTGTGATTATCCTACATTAATGGGAGACTATATAATTAATGGAGTAAGTTAATTTGTTACCTCCGATTTTAAATATTTTGGAAATTATAATAAAAACTACGTTTTAACTTTCATACAATATAATTAATTATTCTTATTTTAGTTTATTCTTGAATTATCTTTTAAATATATTTTATTACCTATTTTATATTAATAATTTTATATTATTTATAATTTCGTATACATTTTATATTAATTATATTTTATTAGATACCTATTTTTATTGTTTGATTTATTAGAACCATAAAAATACGTTTTATTTCATCATTATGTTTACTTCTATTTATCTGATAAGCTTTGTATCCCTTTTTTTCTAAGGGGACGTAATAAAGATTTTAAAATAAAATATACTTTTTATAAAAACAATTAACTGCAGCTTAAAAAAAACTCATTTTTATTGCGTATTTTAGGTAAAATTTCATATAGTAAGCCACACCAACCCGCCATTGCATGTTTGTGTGTCTATCTTTTTCTAATCTTACGACGACGATATTGTTTTCGCAACTTGTGTAAGTGAGATAGATATATGTTTACTTAAAATTGTTATTAGTTTCAAAGCTACGTCGTCGCGTTTGGATAGTGGTTACACTTTTTTCGACGCGCGGTAATGTGGTTTGCTCCTCTAGTCTTGTATAACTCAATGTATTTATGCCTGTTTCTTAACGCCAAGCCAGTCGCTTCTTAATTTTATTACGGTTATTTCCCATTTTAATTTTACGTCGTCCTGTTGCGTAATGTATATTCTGACCGTAAGCGACACAATCTCCCTCTTCAAAGGCCGAAGCGAAATGACCGGGCGCCGGCGCCGGGCGGCTGGAATCACGCTTCAAGAGGCCGATAGTTTAGGTAATTTCTTTTTATAGTGAAAATAATGGTATTTAAAAAAAAAGTAAATAACATAAGCACCGCTTTATAGTTAGTTCAGTTGGTATGCAGTTTCATGATCTTATTTAAAGTATTGTATGAATAACAGCGGTTTATTGTTTATTTTGGAGGTAACTTTGGATTTTTTTTCTATCGAGAAAATTTTACGAAATCGTGTTTTCGTCTAACATAATCCTTAACATTAATGCTCAACTTTACCATATATTTATTTCAAAATTAATGCTGCAATATTTTCGGCATAACGAAGTATCTTGCTAAGCCATTTGAGCTTATATTTCCCCTTAATGATGATGATATAATCAAATTTACGAACTGGTAATATTTGTATAAATTGGTAACGTAAATCACATCACGTCATAAATGCAGTCACATGTCCACTGCTGAACAGAGGTTTTTTCCAAGGAGCGCCACAAAGCCCCGCTCCTGAGCCACCTGTATCTATCGTTTTTCTGCATTATCACTTCAATGAAGGTGGATTCGCCCTACAGCTTGCCTGTCGGTACGTCGGTACGAGTCTGCCACTCGATAAGCTTTTTACCTGGTAACTAAAATATTAAATAATATATATATATATATATATATATATATATATATATATATATATATATATATATATATATATATATATATATATATATTGCATGGAAATTTAATCGATTCCACGTTAAATTAAATCGATTAAGCCACAGGCAAATTGCTACAACAATTACAGATTATGACTTAACGCACGTGTAGAATTTGAAATTGAATCACTGTTACTACGGATTATTTTGCCGTAGTTATTACGTGGAACGTCATACGTTATGAAATGACGAAAGATAATGAAAAAGTAAAACTTTTATTCGCTTATACTACAGTCCATATAACTTATTATTATACTGTGCTTATACAATAGTCTAAATACCTTACTTTATTATACTGTGCTTATACTATATTTAAGTTATTTTATATTGGTTATTATATTATTAGTTATAAGTTTTATTATTAGTTATTTTAATTTTATTTTTTGCAAATGAATTATTATTATTAAGTAGGTCACCATCTCTTCCAACAATATACCCACAATATATTTTTGTCATATACCTACTTAGATCACAAGCTAAATTTTTTTCAAAACTTTTAGGCATACTTTATCTTCTTGTGTTTGATTAGTGTAAATCGATCACTGACTTGTAAGGAACGGAAAAAGAATTCAACTCTTACTCTTATTACTAACATAATATCCCGTAGATAATGAAATCCACACGTATTCTTAAAGCATATATTAAATTTAACAGTTAAAAGAAATATTATTATAAAATAAAGAAGTTGTTTTTAATATAATAAGTAATGATTAAGATAAGTGATAATCCATCCATGATGTCGTGGTTACAACGTTTCACAGAACCGTCTTTAAAACGGTCTGGATTAGTTTAATTCAAATATTTTTTTAGAATTGTACCATAACATGTTCCAGTTAGTTACAAATGTATCTTTTATTTTTTCTTATATACTGGATGACCTTTTCTACCGACTGAAAAAAAAGGTGTATCATGTGAACGGAGTAGAAGCCTATATACAGCACCGATATTTTACAAAAAATAAAAACAAAAATTTTGAAATAAATCGACTTATTTTGAAGCTGAAGTAAATTATAAAAAAGAAGAAATTTTACAAACTTTCTTACGTAAAAAAAGAAATTTGTTTCATTATTTACATTTCACAGTTTCATTGAAACTGTGTACCTATATATAGATACAACGGCTCCAAACAATAGAACCTGAAACTTGTGACTACATCACGTGCCTCTCACCATAAATAATTCAAGTTGGTAGAAATACATTTCCACTTTTATACCGATCAATATCACAACAAGGGTGCGTGTGGCATTTAAGACCTTGGCTTAAAAATAAAAGACTGAATGCATTCGAAATGTTCATCAATTAATAAATAGTTCGGGCTAGGGTGATTAAGTAGACGTCTTATTTATTATAATGCGGTACCAAAATGTTAATAGCAGGAACTCCTTAATAAATGGTGTAAAATACAGGGTTATTTTTTGTAATAACCGGCCAAATTTGCAGAGAAGGTTCAGAATAAGTAATATAGGCAAATGGTGAAGAAAAACCTACTAAAAAAAATCTCAAACATTGTGTCCTTTTTAACTTTTAAATTCAAAATGCGTGGTAATGCGTTATTTTAACTGATTTTACTGCGCACGCACACATTTGCAATGGTCGATCAGTAGGCAAAGACGTTGTTGCCTATCACATTCAATTTGGGATAATTTCAAATAAAAATAGAAGCCTTATTTAAGAACACTTAATCACGGTATTGCATTATTTATATGTTTGAAATTAAGTTTGAAAAATAACCCTGTATATTTTACATCATATCTATAATGTTTTATGCATGTATTGAAATCTTGGTGTTCTTTTCATCTTCTTTTTTATTACCCGTGTAATTCTACTGGCGAACGTGAGCTTCTCCCGGTGCAAACAGGACTTGTCATAATCGCCATGCTTGATAAGAGGATTGGCGATCGTTGTACCAGACGTCCTGCTTAATTCATGTTGTTTTCAACACTTTGCTCCCTTACTTTTACCATTGACGAAAATGTTTTGGATACCTGTATCGGCATCCATCGAAAGCTTATGGTTTTATTTATACCATTTACCATAGTAACATCTTTTTACGGCAAGAGTGGGAAGAAATATGGTACCGGATTTTCTTACACCTGACAGTGTAAGAAAATCCGGTACCATATTTCTTCCATGTCGCCATGATGATGATGATGAACTAGATACATGCCAGGCCGCATGTATCTAGTTCATCATCATCATCATCTTCACAAGTCCTCTGTTGAACATAGGCCTCCTCCAAGGAAGGCCACAAAGAACTTTTCTGAGCCACCTGCACCATCGACTTCCTGCAAGTCTTACCAGGTCGTCACTCCATCTAATGGGGGGACGCTCTACACTATGTATCTAGTTATTAATTGGTAATTCGACCTGAATGTGAATCTAAATGCAAATCAATTTAGCTTGCATATTTAGTAGTGCTTTTAAACGTTAAGCTTTAAAACATCGATCATGGTCACCTTAGTTGGTGTTTAACCTTGGCACCGTCCGCTGTTACATAGCAACGTTGTTTTTTTAGCAGTGTTTGTAAGTTGGGAAGCTAAGGAGACGCATCGATTGCATTGAACTTGACCCCTGTTGAATATTTGAAATACTTCGAGTGTGTCACGGGTAGCGAATATTGATGACATGGACATGGTATCAAGAATAAATAATGGTCAAGCGTTGTTATTTATAACATTTTCCAAAGTTTTGAACGATAGACTATTCATTGTAATTTAAATCGCAGTATTTCGACATGAACTAGTTTTTATTTTTTGGGATTTTTCTTACGATTTATAAATTAGACTTGTGGGACAGAATTACTGCTGACGAGCTATTTAAAACTTTATCTTAACTCAGTAAAAAAAAACATGATTCCGTAAAACAATAGGACAACTTGAAAAGAACAAAACTGTACCAAAAACGGATGAAATCTTGATAACGTAACCCTAAAAAATATGCATTTATTCGAATATTACTTCTATCAGATATTAGATAGATATAGAGTGTTATGAAAATTCCTTTTCTGCTTTATAAGATTTTTCCAAGGAATTCCTTGTACTTTGATGAAATTGATTTATTGCAAACAGTATTTGCGCCCACATAATAAAACATATCTAAAAAAATGGCAATAAGCCAGGTATAAGAGATATTCTTAAGAATAATTGCCTAAGTTTATCAGGTTAAAGTCCCAGTGTAAGAGAAAACATCAAATGAATAAACGAAAGTTTTATCTCGTTCACGTGCTAATTTAACGATGTTTTAGTAACATAAAAAATAAATCAGTTAACGAGGAAATTGGAGTACGTACACAAACTGTGTAAGTGGAAGCTATTGAACTCAGTAGATATTTTGATATGTTTTTTCTTTACCTTTTTTATTAAATATGAATAATTTGAATAAGGTATACCTAAAGAGATATTCTTAGGAATAAAGGCCTATGTTTATAGGTTAAAGTCCTAATATAAGAGAAAACATTAAATGAATAAACGAAAGTTTTATCTCGTTTACACGCGCTAATTTAACGATGTTTTAATAACATAAAAAATAAATCATCTAACGAGGAAACTGTAATACATAAGCTGTGTAAGTGGAAGCTACCGAATTCAGTAGAGATTTAGATATTTTTATACCTTTTTTATTAAATATGAATAATTCTGGTATAATAGTGACATTGTTGACCAGTTAAACGATTTTCAAAAGTGCTTCTTAAAGGCCAATTTTGAATAAAATATTATGATTTTGATTATGATTCATTATGTTATACTTATATGTTTTTACCCCATTCCTATACAAACACTTGTATAGGAATGGAGTAGAACCATTATGTTACTTATCGCGTTGCTAGAGATTCCTTTTTCAATATATATATGGGAAAGAAGGAATTATTTTTTACGTGATAGAACCACACTGCTATATTGTATTTGGAGTACGAATGGATCGGTTCGACCGGGGAAGGATCGCGCTTCCACAGCGTTAAATAGCAGCTTATTGCTGTTGTGTTTCGTATAGAGAGTGTAGAGACCCTGAGACCCCATTCTACTGGAAACGAGGCGTTCCATCTTAGTCTTCGGGGGTGACAACGCATTTGCATTTTGATTCTTATTTGAGGATAAATGAAGATGTATATGGGCCGCAGCGTCCACTTGTTATCAGGTAGACAGTGGACGTTCCTCACACTTACTATATATAAAAAAATTGATGATATTGTTTATTTTTAATATTTGCTAGTATACAGATTTGGATTCTTCGTTTCTTATAGACTTCGATGGCAAGATGTTTATTTAAATTTTATGTATTTTTGTCACGGACTACAAAATAAATCAACAAATAAACATAGAATACAACGTACATTTTAAATGATGCCGAAATCATACTCAACTTATTGTAACATACTCGTACTGACATATGTTATTGGTTGCAAAATGTATTTAGATGCATGAATACTATGTATGCGTGAGTGCGTGTTCTTACAGTAAATAGAGCAAGGTTTTCACCGGCATCGTCGTAGAGTTATGTTTACCTTTCTTTGCTGGTTTAAGATTCTTGAATGTAAAAAAAAGATACAGAAGATCAGAGTTTATAGCATCGATCTGTTTTTGATATAAAACAATCAACCACTTCAAGCCAATTCCCGATTAAAGTTGTTAAAATTCAGTGCGTATACTACTTAATACGTATGGCACTCAATAAGTTCTGAGATGCTAGAAATTTAAAAATAGAACGCACCCCTGTTATATGTTGATATTAAATTTGGTTTAACTGAACAATTAAGTTTACAACGGTTATGATCGGCATTAAGGGACTCAGCTCCATCACGCGCAACAATTTTTAGATGGTTTGCTAAATTCAAAAGGGATAAAATTAACCTTAAAGATGACCAAAGAACCGGGGCCCCGCAAACAGCAGTAGCGGTAGAAAATGTATGGACTACTGACATGTTGGTGCGAGAAGACCCACGAATCACATATACGAACATCGAAAAGATTGTAGGCATTCATTCGGGGAGCATTCATACCATCCTAAATCAACATCTTGGAGTGAGGAAGCTTTGTTGTCGATGGATCTTTTGTTTGCCCTTCGAAAGCGTAAAACAGACTCGTGTGGATTGGTGCCATGAAATGCGTCTACGTTTTGAAAACGGGGCATCTAGGCCTGTTTCAGAAATCATTACTGGTGACGAGACATGGATTTATCAATATAATCCGGAAAGTAAAAGGCAATCGTTGGTATGGGTCTATTCAGAAAGACAGTTACCGACAAAACTGAAAAGACCTCGCAACGTCGGCAAAAAAATGTTGGCTAGTTTTTTTTTGCGGAGCGGACATTTGTCGACGTCAATGTTGGAAAATTGTAGGTCAGTCAATTCTGAATGGTATACTACAGTTGCATTACCCAAAGCTTTTCAAGCTGTGCGGGAGAGAAGACCAAAGACCGGGCTTCGGGGAATCGTACTGCATCGATAACGCCTCTTCACATACCTCCCTTAGAATAAAAGCATTTATTGAGGAATCTGGTGTTGAAACTCTAAGTCACCCTACAGCCCTGACTTATCACCTTGTGGTTTCTTTTTGTTCCCAAGAGTCAACGAAAAACTAAAAGGCAAGTTTTTTTCAAGCGTCGAAGAAGCCGTAGCTGCCTACGAAGAAGCGATTTCCGACCTGTCAGATCAAGACTGTGAAAAGTGTTTTCAGAGTTTGTTTAAGCGAATGGAACTTTGTATAGAGCATGATGGTGAATATTTTGAAAAGATGTAAAATAAATATTAATAGTTTCTAGAACACTTTTTGTATATTTCAAAAGTTTTTAAGTATCCCACGTCTGTACAATATCATAAAATTATTTACTTAGTCTTTACCATTAATTTATGGACATGCAAATTTCCTCACGATGCTTCCCTTCAACGCCGAGCACCTGGTAAATCAATCGCAATTAATAATTTTATTGGTATCGGTAGGGAGGGTACTCATGTCGTTATGTGCTTACTACGGCTTTTCTATAGAAACTGGGTGACAAACGAGTAGTTAGTCCACCTGATGGTAAGCGGATGCTGAGTAAGGCATTTGTAAAGGGTCTCTGGTTCTCTACACTCACCATAAAACACAGAAGTTATAAACTTCTATTTTACTAATTGACAAATTCATGCTACAACTATAAATTTTATATAAATTTTAAATATAAATTTGCTGCTCACTCAAATTATGTATTGAGATGAAAGAATGTTATATGTTATATGTGTTAGAGAGGGTGGGAACTTCAGTCTCAAAATTTAACTACGCGCCAGTGCGTCGTGTATTTTTACCGTAAACTATTTATAGACTATTTTAAGTCTGTGACAACCGAGGCCTTAACTGATTGACTGACGACCAAACGAAAGTTTATTTTAATCGCATTAGCCAAGGGTTGACCCAGAGCTGTCGCGTCTGGTGAGTGCGTGACGCAATTATGAACCTTCGCTGTTAATTGCTGTTTATACGGATTAATAAACATATAAACCAGTCTTTACGAGCGACTTTCCGATAGCAATACTACAAGTGCCGGTTTAAACTGCCTAATAAATGCGTTAATATCGTTTATTATGAGAGCAATATAGGTTTATATTGACTTATGTTACGAATTTTAGCCATTTTTTTAATTTTATTGCCAGTATAATAGTTCTATTATTTTATTTCATATTAAGAAACAACCTATTGTCTGTATCGACTCCCGTGACCAAAAATTTTAGACAGATACAGTGTGAGTTTCCGGTTCGATATTTCGCACAGAACAATTATTTGCACTGCCTACGTATTATAATTGTTCCGGTATTGGCTTATTTGAAATTAAATATTTTTTATGGGATGAGGGTGACAAACTAACACAGTACACCTGATGATAAGAAGTTGCTGTTGCTTATAGACGTCTACATCTATCCTCGACTACGAATTAAAATGCAGATGCGTGGTCACCCGTGAGGAATATGATAAGGAATAAGGCATTCCATATGCCTCGTTTCCAGTAAAGAGGATCTCCGGATCTCTACACTCACCATACGAAACACAGCAGCATTAAGCTACTACTTGACGCTGGTATTCTGTGAGAGCGTGGTCCTTCCCCGGTCGAGCCGACCTATTCGTGCTACAACTATACTACTAATATAGCAGCAGCATGGCTCTATTACGTATAAAAATGTATGTAAAACGCCACCACAGTACTGAAGTAATTTCTATGTAAATGTTGTTAAAAAAAGAAGATTAAAGTCAATTATTTAGAAAGAGATTAAACACCAACCACATTTAGTTCCACGGTTATTTAGATCTGTTAGGTAATCCTTGTCGATCGTGATTTGCGGTTTTAAAAAATGATTCTCTGCAATACATTTTCAAAATAATTTTCCACTGATAAATGTCCTAGTTCAGTATTTTGTGTGTCAAACAGATATGGTTTATATGCGTCGTAGTTAAATAATATTATCATTGCCATTCGTTGCTCTTCAAAGGAAAGAGGAGGTTCTCAATTCGAATGCTACGTTCTTCTTTTTTGTATGTATGTAACATGTCATGTCATTTGTGAACCGATTTAAGTAGTTCTTTTTATTTAATAGTCTAAACTTCAGTGGTAGAAAAAATGACAGTAAAGAAATTATAAATTGAAAAAGAAAAATCCACACCTAAAACCCACCTCTATATTTCCACCCCGAGTGGAAAGATAGAAACATTTTTAATGTTTGTAATATTTATAAACCACTCAATATTATCAAAAGGTTTGACTTTACAAGTAAAAGCCAACTTTGAAGAACATAAAAGAATAAAATATGTAATTTCCACTTAATAGCTACAGAAGTCGGTGCTTTAATTTTTATATGTCACCACCTACTTCTGAAACTATTTATGTGGGAATTATTTAAGTTCTCTAAAGTCGATATACTTTCTTGTTAAAAGTCTGATTATCCATATCTAAAGTTATGCACAAACAATACGATAATAATTTATTGGATTTAATAATACGCTGCTTTTCATTTAAAATAATAAATTACGCAGCTGTTTCGTGGGTTTTTACAAGTATCGGATTAGAAATGTTTTGCTGTGTTTTAACGAATATGACATGTGCAGATTTCTTGGTAATTCTTGTTTTTTACGTAGTTGTTAAAGTTTTTATTTTACACTTTTGGTTTTTTTTCCTTACAGCATATCAAAGTCACCGCTGAACATAAGCTTTCCCTAAGATTATAAGGGGGACATTTATCTGGGATTAACTCAAAAGAAAAGTCACGGGATCACTTATTAAACTTTTATTTTACTTTTTTAGCAAGTAGCGTCCTTCCTTCCTCTGTGTTCGCCATCTTGCATCCCCTCTCTTCATCCCTTTCTCTCAAATTCCTCTATCTCTTTCATACAATTCCATTTCCTTCATTTATCATACTTGATCGGTGGGTTGGCAACTGAAGTATTTTATTTTTAGTTTTTTTTTTTAATAGGAAAATACTGCTGCTCGGCTTTTTGCATGTTTTTGTATGTTGCCGCTTAAACTGCCACAATATGGACGATTGGTTATCTTTATTTTAGTTTAGTTAAATTTTATTTTAAAACCAAAGGAAAACAAATAATTAATAATTATTTGTTTTCCTTTGGTTTTATAACAGTAAATATTTTGGTGTATTATATGTATGAATGAAGTTTGTTTAACTGAATTCAGTTACAAACTTACAAACATCTATAGTTACGTTCAAAAAAGAGTATTCCGACGATCAAATATATGAAATGAATTTCTGTATAGTAATTCTTCGAGTTTTGCAATGGAATTAACTAATTTCTAGTTTCTTTATCTAAAATAACTTTTACTTATTTTAGTGGTAGAGTCATTGTAACACGAATGGGTCGGCTCGACCGGGAAAGGACCACGCTTTACACAGAGTACCAGCGTAAAATAGCAGCTCAATGCTTTGTATGGTGAGTGTAAAGAATCGGAGATTTTATTACTGGAAAACAGGCATTCCATCTTAGTCCTCATAGGTGGCACCGCATCTGCATTTCGATTCTCATTCGAGGATAGATGAAGATGTCTATGGGCCACAGCATCCACTTTGATGAAGATGTCTACAGACCACAACATCCTTATTCCATTAAAAAAAAACATTAAAGACTGCAACAGGTGATTTATTCTGTAAATTTAAATTAAAAAAAAAAAATTTACTGTAATTTTGTATATCACAGCAAGTATTATGGTCAACGATAGTGCTTGACGTACTAACCCATGTGACGGTTGGTATAGTGCTGTCACCGAAGATGGTAAAGCGCAAATGTTTAACAATAGCAAAAATAGCGCTATGCATCTCAGATAATAATATTTTAAATTTCGTAACATGTAAAATCGACGCTGCTATGTCGCGTTTTCTAAGATAGTTATGGTGTCGTAATGACGTTCCAGTATCTAGATTATTTACTTTTATCTTATTATCCTTATTAAGTTATAACATGCAGGAAACCTTACAAATTATTATAAATCCAACGCGAGTTTGTTAACGCTAATCGGATAATCAATGATTAAGATAACCTCATTTTATCAAAGAATCAGCGATTTTTTTTTCTGTGGTTAAACTATTTGTGCCCTCTTTGCAATTTTTTTCTAATAGTACGTTGAATCTAAACTTATATACCAAATTTCTTACAAGAGAACTTTTAAAAGAGAAGACTGTTGAGTGTTATTTGTCATTCGAATATTGCTTTGGCGTTATACTCGTATTGTATCCTATACAGATGATGGTTGAAATTAGCAGAAAGGTCCCTTTGAATTTTTTTGTTTCATTCACAAGAAAATCAACTCGAGTCAAACCAAAATACAAAATAAAATGGAATTGACCTAATACCATTTTGTCTTCTAGAAATAGCACAGGTAATATATTACCCACAGGCCAACTGAATTTCTTTGAAATATCGCGATTGATTTGCGAAGACAGGTACGAGCATTATTCTCGCAGACCGTTGTAAACTAACCCGTAAAGTAAACTGTAAACTGAGAACGACTCTAATGAGAAGCAGTTTAAGCTCAAAACTGATCGATAATAGTATTTGCAATTTTATGAAAGCTAAGAATAAGTTTAATACTGTCGCCCATTTAAAGCCGTTTTAAAGATACTTTTTTAAAATAAATAATCATTTTAATTGACTTATTATTAATGTTTTAACTTATAACACTGATTCATGTATGACATGGGAAATATACTTAAATGTAGTTAATACTGTTAGCTGAAGTGAAAATAGGCCGGCCATATAGCTTGAATAACCGACGGCTCATCAGAAGAAGAAAGGTTCTCGGGTGGCAACCTCGTATCGGCAAACGAGGCCCGCCCTCACTAGATGGAGTGAAGACCTGGTTAGATATACCGGAAGTCGATGAATGCAGTTAGCTCAGGACCGTGGCAATCCTTGGCGGCCTATGTTCAGCAGTGCCTTGTAAAGGGTTGTAATAATGATGATGATGAAAGTAAATAATGTTTGAAGAGTCGGCAAAAAAGTATTATATTACCTACAGCTTAGGCTTATCGAAGAATTGATAAAAAACCGGAACGCATGAATATTTACTTTCTATACTTCTCTTCTAAATTTATAAAAATTACTTGCCTATAAATCCGAATACCACCTAGCTAACTTAGCTAGCTAGGTCTTGTGTCTTACTTACAAAATTGGTTTGGCGAACATATTTGCAAAACATTGTAATCAGCTACAACTTTATAAACGAATTCAACGAACAATGTTGCCAGGACAAAAATGTGCTCGATGTTTTTCTTTTAGGTACATACAAGATAAGGATATCAACTATATACCATATTTGTTGTAACTTATGAGCATCGGTAGAATCCCCATCTCCCCTACAGCCCCTCGCAAATGAACGTGGGTATGTTATTGTTTTGTCTTTTGCGAGTTTTTGTTTATCCAAATATTACCACGCCTAAATTGCTATTTTTAGCAAATTGCGTAGCGTTGTTAGTATAAAATCGCTTGTTAGGTGACATGCTGGCTTTCTTTAATACTTTTTCTGATTTACTTATATACCTTTTATTGTTTTTATTCTTTAGGTTATAGTTGTAATTCTTATTCTTTAGGTTGTTGTCAACTGCTAAGATTTTATCTCAATCCGTCTTTTCTTTCTATTTCGATTGTGTTTTGTTTAGTGCTGGATTTTTTATCTAGACATCGAACTACGCGCCAGATGGTAGCATGTTGTTTATCTATGGAGTTTTACATCTGTGCGTTAATCTGTTTGTTAAATTAGTGAATCGTGTTAATTTAGTTGCCAATATTATAGCTTTACAACTGGAGCGCATCCTTTAAAATACCTTGCGGTATCCATGTGTGGCGGTCGTCCAAGATACGCAAAGCCGTATTTCGAATACAGCTTTTATAGTTTTTCTGCTGATGTGAGATTTCACGTACACAAAATTTAAAAATACTGTAGAAATTGAAATGTTTAAAACAAAGTCAAAGTTCTTTAAAATTTTGACTGACTTGTAATGCGTATCACGTAAATAAACACAAGATGACGGACATAAAATGAAATTCGAGATCTTCTTCCATTTAATGTAAGAGCAAAGAAAACACACAAACAAAATAAATACAGAAAGTAAAACGCAAAATGAATAAGATACATGTTTTTAATTATCTTTGTTTATTATAATCTTAACAAGATCGTAATAAACATGCCTTACACATATAAACTTATTTATTTATTTTAAATTTCAAATACACACATGGTACTTATACATGCTGACTTAATTCCCACAATCTGTTATTATATGTAAATCGAGAAGCGCAGAAATATCTTAGATTATACTTATAGTCTACTATAAGTTTAATCTAATATATAAAAAATAATGTTTGTTTGTTCGTATTTTATGCGCTGCTATACCTTTGTCAACTTATCGTTTGCACTTAGGTTCGCGAAGGTTATAGGCATAGTACTTACAATTAACTTACATTAGGTGGCACGGGTATCGTTTCGACAAATTTATTTGGAAGTTATATATCATCCTCATTTTCATTCCTAATTAAACACTATAAATTTTTCAAATTTAAAACGATATTTCCGCAATTATTTATACTACGGCAGCAACGTACCGGTTACGAGCTAGTACATAAACATGTAAATATAAAACTGTATAGAATACGTAATAAAAAAATTCTCCACTTCATTCGTATGTGATCTGTTTCAAATAAATAGTATCAACACCTTTCCATTTAATAGCAATATAAAATAAATTTACGACCAGCAAAATCATTTTTTCGAAAGTAATTCTTCGTTTTAAACGCCTGCAACTTCGTTCGAATTAGCGGCATAGTAAACGTTTTGAACTTTAATCTATCTCTGTCTAGCTGAAAACCAAGGTAATCCGAATCATTTATGAAAATGACATGTTCTAATAGTACTTGTGTATACAATATAAATTATTTAATTTTAATCGCTCAGTTTGTTACTGATTGTTTTTTTATCAACACAAAAGCAAATTCCTCGTTTGAAACTGTTCATAGTTGACAGTATTATTTTCATCGATGGCTTTTCTTTATTGTACTTAGTTCTCTCTATCTCTTCTTTTAGTACAAGAAGTTCTTGAACTGTGTCATAAGCCAGCAACAATGAAAATTTACATAGACTCACCTTTTGCTGATTTTACTATAAGTCTGTCTACGTTCTACGAATATCTGTAACAGATGAAAGCAATAAAGTTTGAATAGGCCACACGTGTAAACTAAAGGGCTGCTTTCGGACCGGGCCGGCCATGCAATGACGTCAGAAACGCCCTATAACTTCGAATGCCAGTTGTTATAATTAGACACTACTTTTTTTTTAGAACGCATCGGGATGCAGTTCTATTTTTGAAGGCGATTACGACAGCTATAATGAAGCCAAAAACTAATTTTTTATTTATTGTCATTTCAGAATTTATGATATTATGTATACTAAAAGAGAGTTTTGCATTGCTCAAGTATACTTCAGGTAATTACTTCAACCCAAAACCTTATATTACGTCGACTACATAAAAAATTGTAAAATAAATGGCATAATTTTTTTTTATTCTGAGCTGCCTGAGCAAATTTTGTGTCATATTTTGTGGCATAGGTAAGAGGCGAAAACGCAAACAAGATTTTGTAAGCGCTTAATAGATGGCGGTATAGTCATCTACTTGTTATTATTACAGACTGGCTGTTCCCCGCGACTTCGTCCGCGTGGAATTTTTTACGGTTGGATTTCAAGGGTATTAAATTTTTCGCGCAAAACTTTAATTGATATTCCAAAATAAAAGTAGCCTAAGTTACTCTTAATGATATCACCTATCTGCCAGTGAAAGTCCCGTCAAAATCGGCTTCAACATTTCGGAGATTAGTTCGACATGTAGACAATAAAATTAAAAGTGTTTTTTTTTTGTTATAAGTACCGTAGATTCCATCTCAGACCTTAGGGGTGACAACGCGTTTGCAATTTGATTCTTAATAGAGGATAAATGTGGATGTCTATGAGCCATAGCATCCACTTACCATCAAGTGGACTGTCTGCTCGTTTGTCACCCAATGCTATAAAAAAGGTAGGTGCTATAAAAAGAAAGGTCAAATCAATTGACTTTATTGGTGGCGATAGTAGGGATAGAGGAAAATATCTGAAAAGTCAAATATTATGATTTTAGTGTTGTTGTTAGAGATAAAATATAACTATCGGGAAGTTAAAATTGTACTTTTTATTTTTAAAATTAGCACTTTACTTTAAAATATAAATCATTATGTATTTATTACACTAACTCATTATTTTGGGGTTGTAGAGCAGGTTGGCTCTACCGGGCTAGAACCACGCTCTCACGGAATACCAGCGTAAAGTAGGAGCTTAATACTGCTGTGTTTCGTATGGTGAGTGACAGAATACACTTTTTACTGGAAACGAGTCATTTTTAGTTACGAATTTCCATTAGAAATCCAATAAAATTTCAGGAGAGTCAAACTGAACTGCGAGCATAATATGTCAACCCTAGCTATTTCCTCTCTGACGTCAATGCTGACATTTGGGCCTTGCTTGTCTTGTGGAAATCGTATTACTCGCCAGCTCGAGTTCATACCGTTGCTAGTTATTGTATAAGAGTTACAGCGTTAAATAGATCGTCAATAAAATCTCTTCAAAGAGTGTGTTGTGATATATTTATAATGATTTATTACATAACTATTATTTTCTGTCGTAGCCGTTTTAACCAAAAATAAAGTTAAAACATTTTTTTTATTCTGTCGTAATACTAATTCATACTTGAATATTTGTCGTTTCACTTTATAGACTATTGATGTTATTTCAGTCTGTGATTTTCAAAGTCCGTATTTGTAGAAATTGCGTAGATGACAAAAAAATAGCAACTCCGATAGCATACAGCATCAAATGTGTGAGATATGATTACGTCCAATATTTCCTAGATTGGAAGATATATTTCGTCTTTATGGATTAATAATAATGAGTTAGAAAGCTGTAGTGAAAAACCAGTTTGTTTTTTGTTTATATGTAAATGTGTTGTCACCCCTGAGGACTAAGATGAAATGCCTACTTTTCAGTAGAAGGGGTCTCCGGTTCTCTACTCTCACCATACTAAAGACAGCAGCATTGAGCTGCTATTTTAAGCTGGTATGCTGTGAAAGTCCTACCCCAGTCGAGCCGACCCATTCGTGCTACAACCATAATATAGTTGCAGCGTGGCTCTATTACGTAATTTTTTTCTATTTTATATTAAGTTTGTTCTTTAAACACAAATGTAAAACTATTAAAACATACTAATGTTAATCATCTCGAGCTTTCAATTCAACGGCACTTTTCGGCTTATAACAGATTGAGGTTTAAAGCGAAACGCGGCCAAGACGTCCGCTCCAAATGCGTTAGGGAGCTGATGACAAAATTAACAAGAGCATCGTTTATAGCGGGTTGTTGAACTTTGCGAGCGAACGAAACAAACAATCAGACAGGTGAAATAAACTTATACACACACTAAATTCAGCTTCGATTGATTTATTTTCGGAAATCGATATTGAATCCATCAATCAATCTTTCATCCATTATATTCATATAATATAAGTTATGTTTGCATACCTAACCGTAACGAGTATCTTTACCCTGGACTCCACGCTGAAGCAAATTGTGACGAACACGAACAAGCGAAGCACGATTAGGTCGGCTAGACCGGGAATGGACCGCCTTCGCACAGAATATCAGTATTAAATAACACCATAAGTTTGCTCTTCGTATGGTGAATAGCAAGAACTGGAGACTTTTTTGACCAACGCATCTACAAAGCTCCTTCTGATTCATAATCGAGGATTGATTGAGATGTTTGTAGGTCACTGTATCCACAGGTGGACTGTTGCACGTTCAAAACCTTTACTTTTATAAAACAGTACGAAGTCGATTACAGTAAAATTATGACACGCTTTTTCCTCCAGTGTTCCCAAAAATTTTAAAATCGTATGTACGATTCCATTTATTTATTTTTCCAAAAACCTATATATTTGCCAAAGTTTGTAGTGTTTGAAATAAACCTTTAAATTTGGGAAAAGTCTATGATCAGCAGTGAAGTGTTTATGATATATCTGCAATAATGGGTCTAAATTTACTTGTATTTATTAACAACTTTCAAAAATAAGGTTGGTTATCTCTCATCTCAGGATCCAAGGCGACTGATCTGAGTAAGTGGCGCAAATGAGGTTTTGAGAGATGACTAAAAATAATTATGCCATTTGCTGCAGAGATCGGTCCGTTAGATGCAAGTGCGGTGAAGTTCCTAAAGGAACTCCGAAGATCTCCGAAACTTGTTGTCCCGCTGGCGATAGGAGGGCTGTTTCTTTTATCGCTCAGAAGCTAAGTATAACCATTCAGCGATGTAATGCAGCCAGCGTTTTTAGCACTATACCGCAGGTCTTAGGACTGTATAATAATTTAAGTTTTTAGTTTTTTTTTTTCACACGGTGTGCGAATTTGATTAAAATCGGTTAAGTAGTTTAGGAGTCCATCGCGGAGAAACAACGTGACATACATATATATATATATATATATATATATATATATATATATATATATATATATATATATATATACAACATATAACATAATTAACGCACTTTGAGAAAGTAGTTTGTTCAGAATCGTTTACTGAATTGATTCCAATCATTTTTAACATAGGTAATTTTTTATTCTAAAAATAATTAAAACTACGTAAATTACAGTCACACTAAATCTGTACAGTCAAAACAAACTGAAATGGACTTAATTTAATAAATAATCATTGCATAGAAATGTTTAACTATAAATTCAGTGTATGTATTATGATTATAACATAATGTACTAATTGGGGTGGTGGATTAAAATATATATATATATATATATATATATATATATATATATATATATATATATATATATATATATATATATATATATATATATGTGTGTGTGTGTGTGTGTGTGTGTGTGTGTGTGTGTGTGTGAGTGTATTTGTTAAAAATCACAGCCTTTATACGTCCCATTGCTGGGCACAGGCCTCCTCTCATTTTTGTGAGATTTTAGAGGAAGCAAAGTTCCGCCGCGCTGCCCCAATGCGTGATGGCGAACTTCACATGTGAGCTAACTATACATACTAACATTTATAAAAATACATTTGAAGGAAGAGAAATGAATCATAAAAGCTTGTCATAAAATAACACTTGGTTTAAAATAGTTTTTATTCGGCAATGAAATTAAAACAATCCATGTTATTATATCGCTTATTACATTCTTTATCTTGTATATGCATGTCTGTATCTTACAATAGTGAATTTATGTTGTAAACTCTAGGTAACCTACCTATATTTTAAAGTTTTTTTTTAATAATCTGTGTTTACAATGAGGTTAAACCTATTGTGCTTGTGTAAATGTCTGCAAGATACAAGTCGTAATATGTGGTATGCTCAGGAAAAATAAACATTTAGTAAATTATTTTACTACATTTAAAGTAGCTTATTTGACTATAAATCAAAGTACTCCAACGTTAGTGCATACATGTAAATAAACACAGCGCAGACGCGCAGTCTGAAGTATTTTATAAATCGCTTTGGTCACAAAAACGACCCAGAAACTTTAAAAAAATCCTGGCTTTTCATTTGTTAGCAGGAAAATAATTTATGCACACATTAATGTCACGGTTCCGGGTAATGCGTGCTTGTAATATTTTAAAGATGTTGAACCCCACGTATAAATGGGATAATGTTATAATTCCAAAATGAAATGGTCTCGTTTTAGAAAGTTTCTAACGATCTTGAAAATATTTTGTTTTGTGATATTTCTAAATACAAAATCATTAAGATTTTTTAATGACCAATGAAAAATCTTCGTGTTAGATAGCATATTTGATAGACGCCCTACGCTTTCAAACTATTGTTAATATTTTAAATATATATTATTTACCTACTTATTTGCGATATGACAAATTTTTGAAGGCATCAAACATTTTATGTAGGTTATAATTATACGTGGAAGGCCAATCTTGCAACTATACCTATTATAGTTGTTGCACCACAGATTAATCTGTGTGTTGCACGAATAAGTAGACTCGAACGGGAAGAACATCGCTCTAGATATAACTTGTGAAGTGCTAGATATCGATATATGTATTTAATTTTAGAACTTGTTTAAAATAGAAGGCGTGATTGTCCTTCTCGATATACTTGTTTCCGTAAACAAGATCGAAATAGTATCACGTTATCTGAAGGCCAGTTTGTAGATATTATTTACGTTCTAACAATATAATGCAATTAAGACAGATATAGGAATGTAATGTCTAACGCTGTTGCTATTGCATCTGCATGAACGACACAATTATTAAAAAATACTTTTCAGACATAGATGTGACAAACGAATTACTCGTAATAATAAACCTAATGGATTTATATATAAATTATATGTACACCTTCAGTTCATCTATACCTTCACTCGCATGAAACAGCGTCAGCTGCCTGTAATAATACTGACTTGTAATACCCTTCAAACCCGACGATTCTTACAAAAAAGGAATACCAGAAAGTAAAAGGGCTCTACATAGAGTTCAAAAAAGAGATGAAAAAAGACAATAACCTTTTCTCTTTTTGAATACCATTTTTTCTATAGGATGTGGGGTGACAAGCCAGCACACAGTCCACCTGATGGTGAGTTGTTAGTGTGGCCCATAGATATCTACATCTATTTTCGTTTGCGAATCAAATTGCAGATGCGTAGTCAGCTAGTCAGCCGTGAGGACTAAGATAGAATGCCTCTTTTAAAGTAAAAAGGCTCTACGGGTCTCTACACTCACCATACGAAACACAACAACATTAAGCTACTAATTTACGCTGGTATTCTGTGAGAGCGTGGTCCTTCCCCGGTCGCGCCGACACATTCGTGCTATAACTATGCAGTTAATATAGCTGCAGTATGGCTCTACCACGCTTAAATAATCAATACATACCTTATAAAAATGTACGGAGCAACTCTTTCAAAATATCTTTCATATTTATTAGCATTTACGAGACTACATTTTTTTCTTTTCCCATTTCTAATTCTTTTCTATTACTTTTCCTATACTAATTCCTATTCTTTACATTGCAATAGAAAATTAATGGTACGTTACAATTTTGGGTCCTTACATATGAAGTTAGCGTTTTGTCGTACTGAAATAAACGAAAATTGACTCAGAAAAAGTTATTTGTGAGTGTTTGCCGGACTAGCGCCGGTGTGGTTCACTACAGCTTTCTAAAATCTGGCCAAACAATTACGGCAGATCTATTGTCAGCAACTGCAAACCATGAAGAAAGAACTAGCTGCTAAACAACCGAGATTGGTCAATCGCTCTAGGCCACTGCTGCTTCACGACAGCGCAAGACCACATACTGCACAACAAACAACCACTAAGTTAGATGAGCTACAATTGGATTGTCTGCGAGATCCACTGTACTCCCCGAGCCTTGCTCCGACAAATTACCGTTTTTCCGCAATTTGGACAACTTCTTACAAGGAAAAAAATTCAACTGCGATGCGGCAGTCCAAGCCGCCTTCAAAGAGTTTATAGATTCTCGCCCCCATAGTTTTTTTTTAGTAAAGGGATCAACAAAATACCCATGAGATGGCAAAAGTGCATAGATAACAACGGTGCATACTTTGATTAATTAAATATATTTTACAAAAAAAATTGACTTTATATTCCTCCCGTACAAAACGAAAATTTCATATGTAAGGACATATTTATTATAAAGATCTTTTAAAAACCTATTTTGCTATGATTTCTATGGTGACTGACGTTATGGGTCATTCCATCCTAGCCCTCGGAAGTGATTTTTATTTTTATTAACTAATCGGTTATAGGTGCAAATGGCCAATACAGCATCCATTTATCATCAGGTGAACTGTATGTGTGCTTGTTTCTCGTCTTACTTTCTTTTTATTCAAAAATTATTTTATAATTATTAGTATATTTTAAGATGACCACATTTCTGACTCTTCTGATGACATTTCCTTTATTATAATATAGAAGCGTAGAAGACGTCCGCATCTTTTTTCTTGCGCCCGAAGCAAATATGGGCAACTCTCCGGAAAGCGGGGAGGGAGGCGGTGAATGCTCATAGCATACGCAGCCGGCTGCGTGGTTATGTGGAGACCGTCCGCATCTCTGCCTGGCTTGGTATTAGATGGGATTAGACTTGGTGTAATTACATACATAAGTATTACAACCAAACTACCGAAATGATATTGTATGACAGTGACATAAATACTAAATGAGAAAATGAAAGCATTGAAAAATATGAGGAAGACAGTCACAAATAATTAATGTCAGTTTTTTCGTAGAATAAGTGGTTTCTGTCTCATATTTTTATTAATTTATATTTTAAGAGCAGTCGGCAGTTTTATGATTCGTACGAAAGTAACAAAACTTCGCCAGACTGTCTGATACTCGAAATAATTTGAATCTACGTCATTTCCATCATTCATTCGCCGCGCTGACCAATTAAATAAACAGGCTACATCTGTCTCGCTTTCTTGTTTCATGATAGAGGAAGATAAATAAATCATGTGAAACAATATTTGAGTTATTCTGGAGCACGTCATACGTTCTGGAAGTTTCTTTTTTAATCGTCATCTATATTCTCGTTTGTAATAGAAATTAAAATAATATTATCTAGTCCTTCAATTGATTTTTATTCCATTGGGTCGGGGCGGTTAATTTGGACTGAAAATGTCTTTATTAAAGATGAAAGTGTAGTGATGATGTAGCTTTTGAATAGCGAGCTCTTTTAATTTCATTTACAGATTCACTCAATTTTGTAATATTATAATGAGGACTAATGAATATGTTCGTTACTATTTTTTAGGAAAATGAAATAAAACTGGCTAGCACGTGTTGGGCCAGGAATAATGTAGAGGTAGGGTTCCGTAGTTGCCAATACAATAAGTACTTTCTTGATAATTATCATAATGAGTTCACGATTTGACCTCTATTACGACTAAAATGGGCCCACATGGGAAGATGGTAATTGAAGGACTTGTTTTCAAATCGGACTTATAGGGAGTGGTATTCAAAAAAGATTAAAAACTTTTCGATTTTGAAAATAATACATTTTAAATCAAATGATTTACACGCCAAGTCCGTACAAAGATAGTCATAGTTGACTATCTATCCATATATTCCCGGCAGTGCAACCCTTAGATTTATATGCTCGTAACGAACCTTCCCGTAAACCCCCACTACCCTAAATTATCCTGAGGGTCAACCACATACACGAAGAGTATGACGAATGAGGCCTACAATAACTACAAATTAAAAAATAAGAGAAATAGTAACTAAGCAAGAAAGATCCTCACTGCCTATATCGCAAATGAAAAAGTAAAGCTGTAGTAGTAATGGTAGCATATAAGTCATTTTTTTCACGAAATATTTATTTATTACAGTTTACAATAACATTACAAAGTTATAATGCAGCTAGTTCTAGCACATTTTCTATGGAGTTGTAAGGTTTAACTTCATTTTATATACTACTATCGTGTAAATACTTTTCACTTTTCCAAAGACAGCGGTTTAGTTGGTAGAGGGGGGGGGGGGTACTTTAAAGCTAAATATTTTGCTTACAGACCCCTGTATCGAAAAGATGTTTTTCCATATCCCCAGTGTTTTACGCTACCCCATACGATATGATAGACGGTTAAAAAATTGTCCTCCATTTACCTGTATAGAAGGTACCCAAAATAAAAATGTTTTTTTGAGATTTTATTTTACAGTTTTGTAGGCGTAACTAATATCTATAACTGTGCGAAATTACAGATTTGTAGCACCTAGGATCTCTCTGAGCAAAACCGAGGATGGACCGACGGACGGATATGGCGAAACCAGAAGGGTTCCTTGTTGTGTAACTACGGAACTCTAAAAATGTACTCATGTAATTTCTATGAATGAATATTTTAAGTAAGTAACGCAATAAGACTGAGAAATCGTTTTCTTTTCGTTATGTAAAAATCATAATCCGTTAGTCTCGCTGAACTCAAAAACTGCTTGACCGATTTTGATGAAGTTTTTTGTGTATGTCTGAATGGGTACTGAGGTGGTTTGGATTTATATTTGGACCTGTTAGGTGGCGCTGTTGCCGAGAATCAGAATCACGCATTTTTTTAAATAATAATAATTTATTTAAAAGTCATATTTTTTAAAAATGAATGAGGTATAATTAATTTACGGACTAAATGATGACGCAAACAAAGTGGTCTCTTTTTTCATTTAGGCAACTATTACCCGAGCACACCCAAATTAACTGTCTAACGTCTCAAAGTCACGCGAAACAACGCTTATAGATTACAGGTACAGCTATTGAAAGCTATACATGAAATATTAATTACAGCGGACTGCTAGGCAGAAAAATTTAGGCATTCATAAAATTGTAAGGAAATGAATGTATTTATAATATATAAGTGCCTACTAACATGTCTCTATTTTATGAATCCTCTTTTAAATTATAGAGATCTCTAAGTTACTGCTTGATTTTTCAAAACTTTCAAACTTAGTAGTACACTGGAAACAAATAATAAATGATAATAAATAAATTTTTGTCTATATATTCTCGCTCATACGTTCAGACCTGGAACAGTTATTTGTAGAATTATTAGTTACCTATATTATTAGCAAAATAAAATAGCCGTTTTTCAGTCTTAAACAAATTCTAGAAAATTTTACATTCTGCTTAATTTACTATTAAATATAATTTATGTAGTCATTAAGCTATTAAAGCTCTGGCTTGCAACAGAACAAGGAGAACAAAAAGACCGACAAAAAAAATGGTTGTTTGTTATGTGTATATTAAGTAACGTATTTAATATTCATTTAGTGAAAATCTGTTATTCTAACACCACAAACAAAAACTTCAATTTTATTTATTTGTATATGTAGATAATATGATTTACAAAGTATGTTGTGAAATATACTGTGTAATATACTTGTAAATAATGAAATTTTAACTTAACAAAATTCCTTCAAACGTCGGTGAATATTTTCGTTAGGTTCAAGTTCACGGCGCGATTTAAATTTGGAACGACTAGAATTGAGGACAGTTCTTTAATGAACGCATGACCTCTCATTTAACGACGTAGCCATAGAATACTACATTGTGTATGTATTACAGTATTCTATGGACATGGTAACAAATGTACGTCAATGAAATTACAAAAGATATAAAATTACAGCGTTTGTGTTAATTATGAACTTTCTGCTTACAAATTATTTTATTTTAGTATGTTATGTTGATTATTAATAAGAAATTAACGTTAAGAAAAAGAAATTACTTGTATTAAATAACTCTGCGACCTGATCACGTATCTAAGTTTTTGTGTCATTGTTTGTATATTGAACAGATTTTTCTAAATATTAAAATTTACCCAGCTATTCATTATTTCTTTCTTATCATATACTCGATATAAATATATTTAAAGTTATATAAAATATTATGAACTATATAAGAGTCTAAAAACTTCAACAACTCGCTTTGATCGTAAGCTGAGATAATCCTAGTGAGTATACTGAGCAATAGTCGTGAATTTATTGTATTTTCATCAATTCTTAAGTCGTCAGCAAAATTTCATATTATTCGGAAGCCTGGAAAAGGCTGCAAACTGAATTACAAAATTCCATAAATGCCTACATAGGCGTGTAAAAAGACATTTAATTAGGTACTTGTTATACAATGATTAAAAGTTAAAAGTTGAAGGTAGCCTTGGTTAACTATAACGTCTTCACGTCAATTACCTTAGCCCCCCCCCCCCCGTGATTAATAATACAGACCAATTGATGGTTTATTGAAAAGACCTTTAAATCCGGTGGCGAAATATAAATAAAAATGGTGGTCAATAACTGCTAACTACAAATACATGGAGTATTATGAAATAAAAGTATTCGGCACATACAGCTCAATCTTTAAGGATATGGATTACGAAACATCGATCACTAATAAAGTTACGAAACTTAAAAGTTGAAATATACCATTCGTCCACTCTATCGTCTAGACTAATAAAATCAGGCGTTACTTTGCTGAAATCCATTATATTAAATATGTTAAAAATTATTTAGCCAAGATCCGTGCAATGAAGTAAATCAATAATCAATAAATAATAATCTTATAATAATAATGCTCTTCAAACTAGTAAACTGCTGGAACAGTTATAACAAACAAACAAACAAAACAAAAAAAACAAACTACCTATTGTTTACGTCTATTTTTTATATAATATTCTGTCAATTTTATGTTATAGTGAGTAATAATGATTAATAAATACAATAAATAATTTATAAAATACTAAAGAATAAAAGACAAAGACAAAATAAATAAATAATAATTGAATAACATAGGTATAATGCAACGGTCGGTATATAACAGTCGATATAAAACTTTTATCGCTGTGGACCGGACCAGTTATAAAATGATTTTACGCGGTCCATTTCAAATTTTATTTGCTCAAGGTTTCCGATAGTGACGTATGTTGTAAATCAGGTCATCATGGTATAGCTTCAACTCATTTACTTAACCTATATACAAGGAAACGAAATAATCTTACGCAGTTGCGTCTAATATTTCATCACTTCAGATAGATATTTCGTTAGAGTTAGTGTTGTTCTATTTACCCGACTGTCAAATAAGAAGGGTGGTGTATTCATGAAGCGTTTGAAAGCTTAATGACAGTATGTGAACCGCGAACTCAAAGGTCGTAGGTTTGAATCCGCTATTTGGCTACTGTCCTGAAACACTCCTAATATAAGCATTTTAAGCTTATTTGTAGTGGTTGAAAGTAATATTGGTAATGTAAATAGCATTGTTAGTAAATATTCAAAAGAAAATGTTTTTCGATTGTATGTAGGTATGTATGTATTTTTTTGAAGCTCTGTAATTTAAACGGCTTGACATATTTTAACTAATGGGTACTGAGGTGTCGTTGGATTCATCTTGGTTGTGTTAGTGGTTAGTGACAGATGGTATGGTATATTTAATTTTTTTCTCTTTTCAGTAAATTGTTTATGCAGTCAACTTGTCTTTCATTTTAGTTTGAACTATTTGTAATTACATAGTAAACTGATATAACTATTAGGCAACGGCAATACCATTTAAATATTACCGTGTGAACACTATTAGATACTGCGGTTCTAATGTCTTGATTTCTAACATAAGCTAATTACGAATTGAGATAATTAAAAGCTTAAAATTATAATGTCTACGAGACGGTTCTGAAAGGCAAACGATTACACAGCCTACAATTCTACAAAAAAGCTTCCCGTATCCAACGTCATCCAATGACAAGATCGAAGGTGAATGAATACCTTAGACTGTGACCTGCGTCCTAAAATCACATGACTGCACGACCGCGCGGACCTGAAAAGTAATTTATTATACGTCTCCTAAATAACAAATGTAATAGTTTTTTTAATATTAACTATTATAGTCATCATCATCATCATCACTACAACCCTTCACAACTCTTCTGCTTAACATAGGCCTCCCCCGAGGAATACCACAAAGCACGTACCTGAGCCACCTACTTATAAATCATCACTGGCAACACGCACTGGTTGTAATCTCAATTTAGTTTTCAAGTTTTGAGATACACGTGACGAGAAGATGTGTCGTAATTTCCCGAACGCTGCCCAACCGAGTTGAATCCGTTGATTGACCTCTCAGTCGAAGTTAGACTTACCTAGTCGGACTGTTTGTCCCAGGTAAACATATTCTTCAACAACTTTAAACTTAGAGCTAACAACTACTACCGGCTTAGGTGTGACAGGGGTTACACATGATTTTTGTTTTGCCCATGTTCATTTTAAGACCTATACGTTGGGAGGCACTACTGAGATCATTGAACATAGTACGTAGGTCCTCTAGCGATTCTGCCATAAGGACTATATCGTCGGCAAGTCGCAGGTGAGTAATAAACTCACCATTAATGTTAATACCGTATTATTTCCAGTCCAGATGTTTAAAAACAGCTTCCAATGCAGCTGTGAAGAGTTTCGGAGATATAACGTCAACTCTTACAGTATACCTAGAATATAAAAATGACTCGGTCAGTCGATTTCAGTAATAACGCAATCATCATTTTAATATTTGCTTGAGGTTTACGGTAATTTTCTGTTATATTACCGACACGTGTAACTGCAAGGTGATGTAACAACTGTTACGATGTTTTAGTATTCAGTCCTGTACAAAAAAAGGACTAGACTTCCTAAATGATCATTACAATAGGCTTTGTTAATGCGTTAGTTGGTCAAGATCGGTATTCAATGTTCTTCGTTATATTTATACAATAAAAATATGTTATTTTAGTCATAGTATACGGTAATAAACGAGCACACAGTCCACCTGATGGTGACTGGACTTGACGCAAGTATAGACATAAACATCTATACTCAAATAAGAATCAAAATTCAGATGCATTGTCACCCCTATGGGCTATGATGGAATATCTCATTCCCAGTATAAGTTGTCTCCAGTTCTCTAAACTCAACATACGTAACAGCGGCATTAAGCTGCTATTTTACGCTGGCATTCTATGAGAGTTTGGTCCTTCCCCGGTCGAGTAGACCTATTCGTGCTACAACCATAATATAGCTGCAGCGTAGCTCTACCACGTAGCATTGCCAGTATTATAATAAAAAAATAATTGCAAATTTATTTATTATTCTTTGTTGTCTTTTTAAAATGAATGTCTGCATACATAAGATTAAAATTGCTATATATATAGTGCTACCTAACTGATTATTTTTACACGTTCCATATTTGACGCGTCGAAGATTCAAGTGAAACACCTTGCACAATTCTGAGTGATACGTATATTAAATGTGAAGATAATTTTAACAATTTAAAATTAACATTGTACCCTTCAATTTTGTACGGGTATTATAATCTCGAGGTCATACGTGCGGTATAGCAACGAACGTTGTCATTCCCACATTACTAATATCTTTATATTATACCTACTTTATATTTTATGTATACTTGATATCTATATAAAGAAACATAGCAATTAGCAACAGAGCTAAGTCTACTGTTTTTTAATTAATTGTATTGCGTAAGAAATACTTTGGCGAGACAAGTTTGGTGAGATAAGTATTTTCATTACTGTTTCAATGTATTTTTGTAATATGTTTTTATGTTTAATTGTTATTGTTTATGGAAGTATTGCTTTATTGCAAATTAATATTTTAAAAGCTCCGTCGGGTTTCTTGCTAATTCTTCCCAGACATAGGTTTTTTCCGAACGAGTGTTCAAAGCAGATACATATAATTATTCATGTGTTTTTGTTATCTAAGTAGGTATATAAAAAAATATTCTATTCTAAATTCTAATCTAATGTATTGTTTGGATAAGTGTGTAAATGTTTAGACTGCATTGTTGATCCAGTGGTCGTCAACGCGGTTGCTAATCTTGAGGTCCTGGGTTCGAGTCCCTGGTTGGACCAAAATCAATTAATGGGTTTTTTGAGCATAAATTCACAGCTGCTCGGAGTCAGGAATTGGGCGCCGTTTCAACTCCGTGCTTTGGAAAGCACGTAAATCTCTCCGGTCGAGAGCGCACCTGTGCTTGCGTATACACTTGGGCACTATAATCCTGTCCAGAAAGTAAACTCATAGCTAATGTCAGAATACATATCAATTCCATTGAATCCCGCCAGTTAGTTCGTCCGGTAACCTTTTTTTAAATTGTATATTGAGCTATCGAATTTTTTTTACAGCCTATATATGTCCCACTGCTGGGCACAGGCCTCCTCTCATTCCTGAGAGGGTATTAGGGCAAGGAAGTGTCCGCCACGCTGCCCCAATGCGTGTTGGCGAACTTCACATGTCTTCGAATTTTTTTTCTTATTTCTCAGACATGCAGGTTTCCTCACGATGTTTTCCTTCACCGTCGAGCACGTGGTAAATCAGCATTTAAAATTGCAATTAACAATTTCATTGGTGCCGGTGGGGATCGAACCCGGTTTGCTCGCGTACTGTGAAATTTACAGCGAGCGCTAACCATCTGAGCTACCACGGCTCGAAATCGAAAATAGCCATCCCTTAACGTACCGATATGAACAAATGCAGGTTTAACTTTTTTTATTACCTACTTTAGTATCGTGTTTAGATTTTAAACAAATGACGTAATACAAAATGATGTTACAGAACATCACCGACCTCACACGATGTGCCAACACAGATGGTTTAAAGAAGATATAAAAACAAACGAATTAAAGCAACCTCCGTGTGATTTTCTCCGAAAATACAAGTCCTGACACGTAGATCAAGTTACCTTTAATAATAGCGACGTGAGAATTGAGGTGACCTACAAATAATACGTTTCGAGCACAAAATTCGTCTGCTACCAAATCTATATCAGCAAATCAAACGTAATTCATTCTACAATCGATTATACTACCATTGTCGCTACAGTCTATCAAAATTCCACTGCTGAACATAGGCCCTCTCCATATTGCCTCAAGACAAGCGTGGCAACTGTGGCAATTACCTCCCATATTTGCCATTGTTGCCACGCTTGGCTGGCGACGCAGCTGCCCGCCTCCTGATTTATTTCCCTTTGTCGTCTTACTTCTCTTCTTCTCTCTTAGTTCATCCACAGGACGATACGGGGTAGTGGATTCATACACCGCAACTACACGGTCGCTTATTCTACAACCCAGTATAAATTATCGATTGATGATTGACGCAAGTTGAACCAAAGTAGATACCTGACCCATTTCTTTTAAAAGTTTCTTGGTAGTGACGTCAAAGATGGCATAAATTTCATTACGTAACGAAAGTCAGATTTGTGTAATGAAAATAATGTACGATATTATTATACAGATGATGGGATATCGTGCGGGTATGAATGTAACTTATGATTTATTATTATAACAATAGTTATATAATACTAGATTTATACGCTTAGAGAACTCTCGTGCGTATAATGTGTTGCGCTATGATAAAATTATATCTACATTAGCCGTGATACCAAAAATAATTGAAAACCAAACGGGAGTTTTGGCGGGAACTTGACCGTCGACAGATTGTAGCCTCTGTTTTACCGTTTAAATAATGGTTTGAAGGCGGTACCCCGACCAAAACCTGGCAAAAGTGCGTTTTTCAGAGACTATTATCTCATCCTATCATCACATTCCATCATTTGTCACTCATCATTCATTTGTTTTTATGTGTTATGAATACCTTTAAAATCTACTTTTAAAAAATGACTAAAATTATTGATTACATGCATCTGTTGCTAAAGGAAATGCTCTAATCATTTGAGAATTACACTAATGGATAGATAATTTAAAAATCTATATTCTACACGTTTTATTTAATTTCTTAAGTTCGCTTATCTCTTTTAATTGAAATAATTCCAAATATTTGGGCGTATTTTTCCGTGATATATTGTAGCGAGAGCGCGTGGATTGTATGGGACAGAACGCTCAAGGTCTCTCGCTAGGGGAACCGTCTGAAGTGGATTTTGTTACATAAAAGTAATGCGATTTTGTGTACTGTCTGCGTATGTGAAAACGACGAAACAATAAGTGCTTCGATGTCGATATAAACCTCAAGTTATTTTGATCGCTTAGGCGCCTTATGAACTTGATTGGCTGTCGTCATCGACTGTCTGCTAGGTTGAGCTGGCGTCAATTTCTTCCAAAAATTAACTAATATGAACTCACAACGCATTCTGGTTTGTTTTGTTGGTAGAAATACTAAAATAGCACTCGTTAATGTATGGCCCAGACTGGATTACATATCTCTAAATAGTAAGTAGGTGTCCACACTGCCGTCTGAGTTATAATTACATCGTTTTGCAAAATGTGCATTTGGCTCCCGTTCAATCACAATAAGAACGAAGCCAAATAGTAAACACCACTCTGTCAGAGACACATAACTTGTAAACAATTTATGATTATTAGATTAGTAATGTCTAGATCTGCCATGTAGTAGCCACGTAAGGGATTTCATAACCATATTTCATCCTGTCAGTGTCGTAAGAGGCGACTATTGGAAATGCCGGAAAAATCTTATGGATTTCGTCTGATGCGGTAATAATTCTGCTTACACGAGATGTTAAATACTAAAGCTACGACGGGCAGTAACCCGTGTTCTTCACAGATGCTTCTTAAAGCCGTTGGAACCCGGGCATTTTAGGTTAATTTTAGGGCTATTAAATATAGGCAATAGAAATGGGAGTTGGTGTTGGGGGCTCCAAGGATCGTTGGACCCTGGTCACTAGCTCTGTGTGCTCATGCGCAAATATGGGCCTGGTTCTTTAATGTGCCTACTACGTATGATGATTAAGGCAAAGCAGCATCCCATACAACGGTATGTCTTTCGTTTATTCTACAGCTATACATATGTAGGAATTAAAGGACGAGTAATAACGATAAATGTCTAGTGTATGGTTGAAATTAAAAACAAATTTCACGTTTATTTAAATAAACTTACAGACAAAGGGGTTTATTTTCTATACAGACGTTATCTTTTAGCAAAGATATAGAAATATGTACTTTAGTTTATTTACATCACGCTTATTTATCACTAGAAGATACTGTGAATAACATTTTGAATAAACAAAAGAAATTATAAACTATAAATTTCAAATTAAAGCTATTTTTCAATCAAGTTTTACCTACGCTCTCACAGAACTTGGAAAAATTATAGACTTGAAAACATCAACCTGCATCTATTATGTCTAGGTATACGTGAGGTAACAGAACAGATGCTAAGTATTTGTTATTTACAAAAAAATGTATCTGTGTATTTGCAAAAATAGACACGATGTCAAATTGTAGAAATTACTTCATCAATTATAATATCCGGTGTCGCTCCCATGACTGACATGATATTGGCGGATATGTTTTTGTATTAAACTATTATCATTATTTCATGTATTCATTTATATTACAAAAATTATTATAATGAACTTAACTAAAATAATAATTAAAATTATAATATTTACGATTAAAATAATTACATATATACAATATAAAAGAAGAAACTATAATATAGAAAATCCAAATCTAAAAATGTAAATAGTCAAAAAGACCTGCTCCACGTGATATAGTGTCAAGAACGCTGGATGCGTTTCCTCGCTGAAAAGCTATACTTAGCCTTTGAGCGAGGAAAGAACCAGCCCTCTTATCACCAGCAGCGACGACCAGTCGTGGATACAGTTCCTTTAGAAACTTAACTGCACGTGGACCCCACGGACCGATAGTCTCTACAGCAAATGGCACAAATACGTAGTCATTTCTCAAAGACTCATATTTGCGCCATTTACTACATTGCTGCCTCTGATGCTGCCCTGGCTCTAAAAGAGGTACCCTTGAGATGAGAGGCCGCCAAAGTGTCAACGCAAGTAGCATCCCAATGTTTTTAGCATATCCAAAGTATAATTCACTTTGTCTGCTACTTACGGATGAAGATGAGGTTGGCAAAATAACAATGGGACTAAAGAGCGATTGTGCTGCAGGCATTGACTTAATTCCCGGTTGGCTATTTAAGCAATATAGTGATTTGTTGACACCACCAATAACCCACATTTGTAATGCTGCTCTCGAAACCGGTACATTCCCTAGACTTCTAAACATCTCGATTATCAAACCAATCCACAAGGGAGGTGACAGGGACTGCGTTAATAACTATAGACCTATATCAATACCACCTACTTTATCTAAGATCCTGGAGAAAATCCTAAACAATAGGCTCATTTCTTTTTTAAGCTCAATGAAATGAATCTCAAATAATCAATTTGGTTTCCGAGCCGGAAGGTCAACTGAGGATGCTGTTCTTGAGTTAACAAATACATTAATCTCTGGTCTTCAGGTAAACAAACAAAATAAATAAATAAAATGAATTGCGTTAAATATTTTCCATTTTATCAATTGGTTTATTGTATGTTTACACAAAAGGATGAATAATATCGTGCTAACTGATTATTTTTACTCGTTCCATACATGATGTGTCAAGGATTCAAATGAAATTCACCTTGCACAATTAACGCTGAGTGATACCTACCCTTATTAAATGAGAATGTGTAATATTTTATTTAGTCGCCGGCCGTGTTGTGGCAACGTACATCATTCACCATTACGTCCCGTAGGTCCCTTAAGAGATAACTATGGAAAACCTCAAAAAGAACTTAAGGCTTCCGCTAGAGTGCCTATCACGATTATACCAAACTTAACCTCGGGAAACCTGGTTGCTTTAGAAGATATTAGTGATGAAACTGTAAGCTAATCATGATTATAGTAACAGACATAAGGACTGCAGTTGTTAGCTAATTCTATACAATTCCTTATTAAAAAGAAAACACATTTATCGGTTTTCACACGCCTAACTACTTGGCTTTCAGATTCATGTTGACGGCATCACATGACCTTTATTTTTTTTATTTAAGACTGATGTTTTTTTCCTTCACCGTCGAGCACAATATCGATTATGTCGGTGGGATTGAACTTGGTTTGTTCGCGTATTGTGATATTTCAAGGCGAGCGACTATCCCCATTTTTACTTTTTTATAAAACACTTTACCTTTACACATAATAATAATAACGTTCTACAGACCACTTCGGTAATGGCGGCTTGCATATTAGTCTCAGTGTGCACAGGTGCACTTTTTATTCCCTTAGTCCCCCCCCCCCTCTCATAGTCCAATGAGGCTGTAATCCATACACGACCGGAGAGAGATTAGGCGCAGAACCAACGGCTATTAGTGCGTTCCGTGGTACGGTGGTGGAATACCGTCAACTACCTGACTCCAGGCTGTAACCGAGAATTTATTGACAAAAAAAAATACAATTTTGATTTTAGCCTGACCCGGGATTCGAATCTGGGACCACGAGATCAGTTGTCATGCTTACGTCTATGAGACCAACGTGGTGGTGAAACCATAATATAGTAAGTAGTTTGTGCTATAATGTGGAATCTAATCTACCTATGTGATATTATGTGTATTGTTGTTTATGAATTCTCAAAACATTTTTTACCGAAAAAATGGGACTTTGTTTCAGAATAATTTTATTTTACAGACGATGGCGGAAATTGGAATGTTAATGAATTCAATTATTGACATCCATATTTGAAACTATCCATTAAACATGAGGTGACATTATAAGCTTAGTTTTTTGAATACAAGCGATTTTATTTTATTTCGAGACAAATGCCTCGCTTTTAAGTACGGAAATTCTGCGAACGCGTTTCTTCACATACCGCTTCGGGGTCAAAACTCTACGGGTCCCCGACTGCTATTGCCCTTGAGTTTTTTTATAAATCCAACGGTCTTTACCGAGCGGATGTCTGTTGCTTGGCGATATACCAGCGTAGATTAGATCTTTTTGTATGGTAATCGTAATATGGTGAAATTCGTTTAGAAATATGTCCGTGCATATCGTGCCGTCCACGAATACCGGGATTACGTGAAGTAGGATTATTATTTCGTAGTCAATGTTTGCCTCATTGTGACAACTTATAATAACTACTGCGTTTATGTAATAACCGTAGGCTTTCACAAAGAAGGTATGTTTAGCTAAAATACATTATTTTTCCTATTTAGAAGCTACTTATATTAAATGGTTCAACAGTTTAACTGTCATTTCAAATTGTTATGGAAAAATAAAGTTCTAAATCTCCTTCATAATATTAAATACGTCATAGTAAACAAGGCAGAAGAAACGGAAGAAAGGAAGGTACTATAGTCATAGTATATTTCTAGTAGTTAAGTAGTTCTATAGGTATATTATATTGTAACTTATGTTTTTTTTTAAAGTTCCGCTGGGTTTTTTGCTGGTTCTTCCGAGGATATTTTTTTCGAACCAGTGGTAAAGGTAAAAAAATAACTCAATAAGAATTACACGTCACTCGACATATCGAGTGACGTGCAGTTTCGTGGTCACTTGGAAGGGAAGGCCAAATTGGCCTCTAAAAAGCTTGGCGTGCTCAGCAGAGCGGGACAGTATTTCATGCCGGCACACCGCCTGCAACTTTACAAGGCGCAGGTTCGGCCGCACATGGAATACTGTTCCCATCTCTGGGCTGGGGCTCCCCAGTACCAGCTCCTTCCACTTGACCGCATCCAGCGCAGAGCGGCTCGAATCGTCGACGACCGAGTGCTTTCCGATCGGCTCGATTCACTGGCGTTGCGAAGAGATGTTGCATCTCTTTGCGTATTTTATCGCATCTATCACGGGGAGTGCTCTGAGGAATTGTTCGGATTAATCCCAGCCGCCAAATTTCGTGAACGCACGACACGGCAAACGTCCCGATACCATCCACACCATCTGGATGCTTGGCGGTCCACCACTGTACGTTTCACAAGGAGTTTTCTTCCACGTACAACCTCTCTGTGGAATAGTTTATCACCGGCGATTTTTCCGGACCGATACGACCTGGGGACCTTCAAGAAAAGAGTTTACTCCTTTCTAAAGGGCCGGCAACGCACCCGCAATTCTCCTGGTGTTGCGGTTGATCATGGGCGGCGGTAGTCACTTAACATCAGGTGAGCCGCATGCTCGTTTGCCCCCTCTTCTATAAAAAAAAAATGTATTCAATATTGAATAAAAATGATTTTATTATATTCTATTGTATTCTGGTACAAGGCGGTCCACCACTAGAAGGAGTGGCGATCAGGTAAGACATTCGGGTAATCGATGGATGTAGGTGGCTTAGGGCCATGATTTGTGGTATTCCTTGGGGCAGGCCTTTATTCAGCCCTGGACTTGTAAAGGGCAGTAATGATGACGATGGTAATAACTATGTAATAATGTAGTAGGCTTTACATACGATAAAATTATCATATTTTTTACTAAGTAATTGTTTACATTATATGGTTCTGTCTGGAAATTAATTAAAATTTGTTGTTGTTGTTTTCCAGAGGGAAAATAACGCTATTCAGATACCTTATTCTTACAAAATAAGGGTGAAAAACGAGCACTCCGTCCATCTGATAGTAAGTGGATACTGTGGCCCATACATATTTATATTTATCCTCGATTGAAAATCAAAACGCAGATGCGTTGTCACTGTTAAGGACTAAGATGCAATGCCACGTATCCAGTAAAAGGAGTCTTCGGTTCTCTACAATCACTTTAGGAAACACAGCAGTATTTAGCTGCTATTTTACGCTGGTATTCTGTGAGAGCGTGGTCCTTACCGGATCAGCCTTAGCCGACTCGTTCGTGTTACAACCATAATAAAGCTGCAGTATGGCTCTACAACTTATGTGAAGAGATTGCTTCCATGTAAATAAGTAAATACCTACGTACGAAAACTACTCGTAATACTACACTGGGAACAGGTATAACTTGATTCGACATATTTCAAATATGACATATCAAGTTTGACTTTCAAAACTTTAAAAAAGTATTAGCAAATGTTTTTTCAAACTTCATTTTCCTACTGATATTAAAATAATACAAACTATTTCATATAAATAAAATAAATACTTACGAACCGTGAAGTTTGTTTTACGGTCGCAAGTTCATCGCCCGTCTACTCACTAACTTGTGCGATACATTTTGCGGTTACAACGTTGCGAATCGTCATTTTCATGGGAACCGCTGGAACGTTATTCGATAAAATAATCAGGCATTATGTTCTAGAGATCTTATCCACATTGTGGTATAAAACCTTAAAAAGAAAATTAAACTTATAACCTATACAAGACAAGGGCTGTGGGGCGCAGGTCTCCTCTAATTTCTAAGAGGGCTGTCGCTGTGGGTAATGCTTACTCCAATGGTAAATCAGCACTTCATATTGCTATAAAAAAAACTTCATTTATGCTCGATCGCGTATCTACTGTAAAATTTATGACGAGAAGATGTGTTGTAGTTTGCAGACCGCTGCAAAGCGGAGTTAAATCTGTCGATTGATCTCTTGATCGAAGTCTCTGTCGAAGTTGGACTTACCCAGTCGGATTATTTGTCCCAAGTAAACATACTCGTCAATAACATCGAGCTTAGTGCTGCCAACTACTTAAGGCATAAGTCTGACATGAACGGTCTTCAACTTCGACAGTTGACTCTTTCTGGCAGACAGATCTTTGGCAAACATTTTGGAGCCTTGGTTTCGCTCGATCGCTTCTTCAATACAAGCTATATTGAAGTTGCTTAAGTCCCACCGCATGCATTTGGAGACGTCTGTTCAGTGGCCTGTATGCTGTCAAATCTGCTGAAGATTTCAGATTCATTTTCGGTCTAACAGCCATGAGATTAAGATGAGAGTTTTTGTGTTCTACTGCGGCGAGTCTTGCAAAACTTAGCTAAATCCAATTAGTTGAATTTATTGATAGATCAATTTCATAATATGTTAATGTAAAATAAAAAATAATTGTAAAATATCAGTGCCATAGGCTTTTGTTTTCTATTCCGTTCACCTGTTACACCCTATTTTTTTCCAGACGGTAAAAAATAACCCATTATGATATATATTATGTTTAATAGTATTTTTATACAATATGTACTTCTACTGCTAAGCAACGGTGCGTGCCCTGCTTTGTTCAGGACTGATGGATATTAGACCAGTCGATAGACCTCACAAGGCATTCAATCTTAGTTCTCACACATGACAGTGTAGATGTAGTCTTCTTTGTTTGAAATTGGTTGCAGATGTCCATAGGCTGCATTAGCAAGTTACCATCAGGTGCACTGTAAGTCCGGTTTCACATCAGTTGTTTAAAAAAATATTTTAAGTTATATGTCGATGCTAAATTAATGACGTTCTAAAAATGGACAATGGCTTAATAACGCAACAAGGCAATTAGCAGTGGTTGGTAGGTTTCCTTGTCATATGCTGACATCGTGACTCTTACATGAGCATTTCCTAGACTGACGAAATTCTAAGCGCGTAGAGATTCTGAAGCTTGCATATCTACACGATAAACAGCACTTTTACCTACATACTTTTACTACCAGTCGAGCATCATAATAAATTTATTATTTAAAAGTTACATTTAAGATATATTATTCGATGAAAAACTCTCCCGTGCCGCCCACATGATGTAGTGTGCCTCAAGAAACTCTCAGAATTCAATTCAAAATTGTGAAAGTTTGTATAATAGTTTTTATACCTTCATTTTCGGAACGGGCCGTTTTTAAATGAACCTTTTTATTTTTCGTATTAAAATATAATGATTTGAACATTTAGAATATTTTCAAATTATTATTAGAAATCTTAAAAGTTCCATAACTATGTTTAGTTAAACGTTTTGATTTCTGCCCGTGATGAGTGTATGATTTGAGTAGAATCGAAATTCTTTGAAGTTTACAAAAACTCTATTCGTACAATTGTTGAAGTAAACATATAAATAATCTATATTCGATAATATATAGATCTATAATATAATACAAATCTGTAGAAAAATTATTTGTTCACGATTCACGCAAAAACTACTGCACGGATTTCCATGGAATTTGGTGTGTAGGCAAAAAATAATAACGTATAACATATTATAGGTAACATAGGCAACTTTTTATCCGCTTACGGAAGACCAAAAAAGAAGGGTTATGTTTTTTTGAGTTTATTGTCATAATGGTTGTGGTAGTTCTATTAGTTATAAAGAGGATTTAGCTTTACGTATTCCGTGAAATAAGTCTGCAGTGTGTCTGAGAAAATGAATCTCATCGCGTGACCATCTAGAAAGATTAGAATAACGTCTGCCGGGTTAGCTAGGATTTTATATAATAAATCGCTACAACCGCCGCTAAATCTATGACACTAAACACATGCTCTAAGTGACATGACCTTTCCGCGTGTGAAGCCTCTCAGTCTCAAGCCTTTTTTGCCATTTATGAGTAGGAAAAATACTGAATGTTATCTAAATCCTCTTGCAGTATTCGGAACAATCGCCGAATTAGTTGTTTCAACCAAACTTGTGCTTCCTCATGTGAATCATATGAATTTGTTATATCACTGTGGTAAACATTTTATAATACACATGCATATTGTCGTGTTAAAACTTAGAAAATAAAAACTAAAGATGTTTTTCTATAATTGTTTCATTATAGAGATGTTCGTTAAATTATGGCGAAATTCTTAAGATATTGGGAATTTTTGAGAAAATGTTTTATTCGTTTAAGTAAACGAAAAATATAGCATTAGATTTTTCGGAAACACAAAGATATATTGGAGGAAGAGATGAGAAGCGTTGCTCAGAAGTGGAACAGTTTTTTTTATAGAATAAGGGTGACAAAAGAGCACACAGTCCACCTGATGATAAGTGGATGCTGTGGCCCATAGACATCTACATTTATCCTTTCATAAGAATCAAAACGCAGATGCATTGTCACCCGTGAGGACCAAGAATACCTCGTTTCAAGTAAAAAAGGGTCTCCGGATCTCTATATTCACCATACGAAACCACAGCACTATTATGCTTCTGTTTTACGCTGATATTCTGTGAGAGATTAGTATTATAAATAATACAATAATATATAATTGTTTATTTATTTTATTACGTTAATAATAATACTGTGAGGAATAACAAGTAGGCCACTGCCCAGCAGTGTAACGAATTAAGACTGTATCTTTACTTTTTTCTTCTATTTATTTATAAACAAATTTTAAAAGCGACTGTACATAATACCGTTGCTCGGTAAAACAACTTAGAGCACCTGTTGAGATAGTATACTGTATGATTAGTTGTTAGGTGGAGAGTGATGATTGCGAGAAACCACATGCGTAGGTGGGAATTTTAGTGTAGACACAATCATAACAATGTTACCGTCCGTTACAACCACACATTTAAAAAGAGGGTGAAATGTTGCCACTTTTTATTACAAATAAATACAATTGAAATGTCTGTTTGTAATGTCAAAATAACAGCTTTTTACTTAATGCATGAAAGTATATACGGTACTTACAACGAAAACATTTTTTTGTTTGTTCCGGCTAATCTCAAAAAAGGCTGGACCGATTTTGACGGAAGTTTCAGTGGCAGATAGTTGGTGTTATAAGGAGTAACTTAGGCAATTTTAATTAAAAAAAATATGATTCCGCGGAAAAAAATAATACCCATGAAATACAATAGTAATAAATTCCATGCGGACGAAGTTGAGGGGAACGAACAGCTAGTGTGTAAATAAAAGACAAACAAAATTTTTAAAAATTGTTGTTTTGCTACAGGTACCGTATATATACTTTCATTTGCATTTAGTAAAAAGGTGTTATTTTGGCATTACAAACAGACAATTCAATTTTATTTATTTTTAATTTTTATAGATTAAGGAATTCTTTAGAATGGTGCGAAAATTCTGAAATATCTATCTGAATATCTGGAAAATGTTTTCGAATCAAATGTACTTCAACGCGATAAGACATACTTTGTTCCTTTAGATTAATCTAGTGTGATGGTGACATGCGGGAGCTTACTAGTTTGTGTGGAAGTCATGTGTTAAAGAAGCTCGGCATAGTTACTTTTTTTAATTGTTTATAAGTTTCTGTAAGCTCCATCTACATCAATAAATTTCAAATAAGTGATGGTATTTACATGTTAACAACGTTATATTGACGTCGAACGTCTAGCATAATCAATCACTTTAATGCCTTTTATCACATCTCTCACTGTCATGATAATTTTTTTGAAGTCATCATTATTTTCAGTTACGTGATATAAAATTAGTTTATCTAGAGGCTTATCTATTACGATCTTAATGATTTATTGCTACAGATCAAGCATCAAATAAATTTTAATAAACATTCACTCAAGTTATTTGTTTACGTTATTTCGAGTTAACATGATTTGTACAAGTAGTATTGACATCATTAAAAAAATATAAGTTTCAAGAAGATCTCTGAAATTAATACTATAGAATATAGATAGTGTTACATTCCAAAAAATTAAGTAGTATTTTCTGTCATAACTTCATTGGCTATCCCATGAATTACTAGGCTTAAAGTCTAGAAAATTCATTAGACGGTGATTGAGAACAGTGTAAGAGCTACGTATGGCTCTAATCACACGAATTTTTTAACTCTGTACCCGTCAAACGTGTTAAAACTTAATAGCTTTAACGACAAATTACTTCAAGATGTAATTTAAAAACTTATATCTACCAAAAGACCACAACATAATAAAATTAGGTGACTAAATATTTATCGCTAGTATTTTTTTAACGAAGCCACCGTGAACACGAAGAACGAATTAATGTTGTCATGTTCATTTATTGTTTCAAAGAATAATAGAATACTCGTGAGCAAATATCTCTGTTATAATGTTAAATCGAATTTTTTTTAGAAGAGGTAGCAAAAATGAAAAATAAAATATAATCCAGATAAAAAATAATCTAGATAATCAATAAAATTGTGTATCTATTTTTATTTCACGCTTTTTAAATTGGATGACAATATTTTACAATTTATAATGGGTTGTAGGACGTAAAGATAGTAAAAATATATATTCTGCTTAACATATTTTGTTGCCTATCGTAAACCATTGGTTCGTAACTGGCAACTCTTTTCCAATTTATAGTCTGTGAGAGGACATCACGTGCCATGTATCACATGCACGACGCGTGAGCTCGTTTATTGTATCGCGTGGACTTGATAGGTACTTACTTTAGGAATAAACGTAACCCATCTTAAAATGGTACCTATAGTAATTTTATTAATTTCTGACTGACTTATCGGTTACTTCCACCGTCAAAAATTAAAAAAGAAATTTAACATAGCTTAAATAATATTTTTCATTTTAGAGAGACATTTTTTCCGCTTTTTTATACAAGTAAGGGTCACAAACAAGCACATATTCCAATTACAATATGTGCTCTGTTAAGAGTCAAAAAGCAGGGCCGTTGTCTCCCCGGAATACTATGCCTGAACAGAACAGTAGTGTTACACTGTTCTTCATAAAGAGATTAGATTAGAGCGTAGCCTCAGTCGTATTAAATATATTATACAGTTTTCTTTTAAAAATTTGATATGGTGTATCAAACTCATAATTAAAGTGACGCCAATTTCGGCACTCGCTCGTCCTTAATAATAAGAAAATCATTGGTACAGCAATAATAAAAAATGATGGTTATATTCAATCATTGTTTGTTGTTCGATTAGTCATTCTATCATGTTCAAAGAAAAATACGAATGGAATCCTAGAACCGATACTTTAAATCTTAAGTATTCCTAATTTTATTTGAAGTGCTTTCTTGAAAGTTATTAACTCTCGACGCTTAGTCATGAGGTAATGATATTTTCAGGTACACAAAAATGATGAGTATTAAGAAATTACGTTTTATTGTTTCATTACTATTTATATAATTTCGTGACTATTTCAAATCTAAAGTTATAAAAATTGCTCCATAGTTTTCTTAATCATTGTGTAATTTATGAATATTTTGTAATAGTTAGAGGGCCATCTTACAATTTCGAAGTAGGTATTACTTGGTTTACATATTATTATTATATAACCGTTTCAGACTAATCCTAATTTCTAAATAATTTTCAGATAAAATTTACCAGTTAAATGACCTCCTACGGTATTATATCACAAGATACAAGTATCATAAACGTAAATAAACTTCTCATCTTCTTCGAATCCAACGATCTCCACTGGATTGTCATATGACGCAAGATATCGTAAAAATAAAATTATTTTGATATATTTTATACTGCTTTGTGGTTATTGTAAGAGATTGTACTAATTTCATTAGTGAACTCGTAATGAATTAATGATGAACGACGATGAATATTATTTACGATATTTCCATTAAAATCGGAATCGATCGGAAAGAAGAGTTCTCGGGTCACTAGATGTAAACCACCTGCACAGTTTTAAAAGTGAACTTGTAATAGACTGTAGTAATGACGATAATGGCAAGACACGTGATTGTAATAATGATGATAATGACAAAGCAAGGACGGTAAAAAAAATCCATTCTTGTTACTTACTAATGCGCATTAAATATCTTTGTATTATACAGACATTTCAATTTACAAAGTATAATAACGATTCTTTTTATAGGATAAGATTAAATGTGTTCAAGAAACAGATTAAGGAACACTATTTGTCTCTTTTACTCCTCTCTCTTCCTCCTCTTAGTTATGGTCATTGATCTACTTAAAGTATGTTGTCATTTTAGTATATAGGTTTGTATTTTTTTTTCTAATTTAGTGCACCCTACCCGTTAATCTTTTTTATTTTTATTAATTTTTGGTTGTTTGGAAGAGATTGCTATATTATAGCAATAAGACCGCCTTTTGTTTTCCCTCTTTATTTGTTCATTTTTGTAATATTTCGCTTTCGTTGGTGTACAATAAAGAGTATTGTATTGTATTGCATACTCGATTACGAATCAAAATGCAGATGCAGTGTCACCAAAGTGTGACCAAGATGGAAAGCCTCGTTCCAGTAAAATGGGTCTCCGGTGCTCTCACTTACCATACGAGCTGCTATTTTACTCTGGTATTCTATCAGAGCGTGGTCCCTCCCATGTCAAGCCGACCCACTCGTGTAACAACTATACTACTCATTGAAATAATACTAGTTTTTACGGAATTCATCGCGTATATTTAACTTTTTAAATACCTGACGTTTCGAGAGCTTTACAGCACCCATGGTCACGGGAAGAACTGAGACGTTCAACGTCCAGATGTCATAGTTAACCGCGGTTAACGTTACAGCGTTATAATATACGCGATAAATTCCGTAAAAACAAGTATTATTTCAATGTGTAGTGTTCGCGTAAATATAAGAAATCATTAACTATACTACTAATATAGCTGCAGCAATAAATGGCACCACGTATTATCTTTTCCAATTATTTAAACTTTTCACGTGAATTGACGAAAATTACGTTTGAAAAGTTCTAATAAAATAGCTTAATTTCTTTGGTATTAATCACATGACCGGGATAACAGGAACCTTATCGTCAGTAACGACGCAAAAATAAATTAATAAAGTCCGCAAGCTCTTTGAAACGCGCATATTACGCTGACACGTGTTTCCCCCATGATCGTAAAGTATTACAATTTTTTGATAATTGATAGAATCAGGCGTTACTTTGCGGAAATCCATTATAATAAAAAAATATATAAATTTTTTTGCAACCTTCCGCTAAATAAATACAATGATGTGTCTTACCTTAGCTTAGCGGTCAGCCGCCGTAGAGTCTACATTACCTGAAGATGCCTCGTGTAGAGGCGAAACACGTGTCGTATTATCGTCGATGGTGTGTCTTACCTGGAATAGTGGTGTTGGGAGTAGTGGTGCTGGGACTAGTGGTGTTGGGAGTAGTGGTGCTGGGACTAGTGGTGCTGGGACTAGTGGTGACGGAGTTAGTGCATGCAATTGAAGGAGGGCGGGAGGTGCTCTTCAATCCAGGTAAGACAATTCATTGTATTTATTTAGCGGAAGGTTGGAAAGAAATTTATATTTTTATTTTTTTTATTACAATTTTTTATCAGAGTTAATAAATAGATTGTCGGATCTTAAGGATTCTGTCCTCCTGGTGAATTTTGGACACGTTAGTAATTTCTGTATATTGTTGGAAGGTTCCTCAAACATTTCTAAAGCACTATAAATATAGCCATTGTAATTTATTAACGCTCATTCGTCCTAACCTACCCGAGTCTCTTGATTATTAGGATATTAAGCAGGTTTTTTTTTTTTTATAGAAGAGGGGGCAAACGAGCATGCGGCTCACCTGATGTTAAGTGACTACCGCCGCCCATGATCAACCGCAATACCAGGAGAATTGCGGGTGCGTTGCCGGCCCTTTAGAAAGGAGTAAGCTCTTTTCTTGAAGGTCCCCAGGTCGTATCGGTCCGGAAAAATCGCCGGTGGTAAACTATTCCACAGAGAGGTTGTACGTGGAAGAAAACTCCTTGTGAAACGTACAGTGGTGGACCGTCAAGCATCCAGATGGTGTGGATGGTATCGGGACGTTTGCCGTGTAGTGCGTCCACGAAATTTGGCGGCTGGGATTAATCCGAACAATTCCTCAGAGCACTCCCCGTGATAGATGCGATAAAATACGCAAAGAGATGCAACATCTTTTCGCAGCGCCAGTGAATCGAGCCGATCGGAAAGCACTCGGTCGTCGACGATTCGAGCCGCTCTGCGCTGGATGCGGTCAAGTGGAAGGAGCTGGTACTGGGGAGCCCCAGCCCAGAGATGGGAACAGTATTCCATGTGCGGCCGACCCTGCGCCTTGTAAAGTTGCAGGCGGTGTGCCGGCATGAAATACTGTCCCGCTCTGCTGAGCACGCCAAGCTTTTTAGAGGCCAATTTGGCCTTCCCTTCCAAGTGACCACGAAACTGCACGTCACTCGATATGTCGACGCCGAGGATTCCGATACTGGCTGAGGCAACAAGGGGAGTGCCTTGAAACTGAGGAGATACGACAAAGGGGTTCTTTTTAGCGGTTAACGCGCAAACTTGTGTCTTCTGGGGGTTAAACTGGACTAGATTTAGTCGTCCCCAATCCGAGACTCTGTTCAGCAAAGGTTACGGCTCTACCACTCTCTCTCTCTCTGGGACGGGATGCGATCTTCTTTCCATTCTACCCTTGGGGACGGGGTTGCTGCTCGCCGGATGATCCCAGCATTATTGCTGATTCTGTCTCTTATGTAGTGCTACAGGGAATGGAACTTTTTATTTCATCATCTGTGGTACCTATCGGAGGCAGAACCCAGCCATGGTTTGGTCGCTTCTGCAAAATTTCATCACGCCATATGCTCCAGCTTATGCATTCTTGTGCTACGGGGCCTGGGTTCACGTATCGGTCTCGGGATGCAAATACCAGCACTCTTAAACAGAAGTAGGTATAATTCCGCCTTCAGGTCCTAAAAGTGTCATTACGAATGCAAAGCCAGAACACATCAGCAGAATTAGCGAGAAACTAGTTCGACTACGGGAATAAGTGCATTCTGATCTCTCGCCAAGGCTGTCCAAGGCAACTTCTGTCAACCATCTCACCCATCTGGTCAGGGAAGATGACTTACTGGCCCATACCGAAAACACATCGCGAAAAAACTCGCGATACCCTCCATACCTTCTGGATGACTGGCGATCCCCCACTGTGAGATTTAAAGGAGGTTTTCTTCCTCGCACTGCTTACTTGTGGAATCGACTACCGCCAGAAATTTTTTCGAGCGTACTCCTTTTCTAAAAGGCCGGCTACGCATCTGCAATACCCATGATGTTGCAGATGTTTATAAGCGGCGGTAGTCACTTACCGTCAGGTGAGCCGCATGCTCGTTTGCCCTTTCTTCTATAAAAAAAATTCTTGACCTGGTTTTCCTGCACAAGGAAACTTAAACTGCCCTGACTTCTATTCAAAATTGCATTTAAAATCCCAAAAAGATTTCTTCGACTAGGCTTACACTATTTCATACCAATCACTGCGCCACAAACCTTCAGTCACACAACTCAATATCTCGTCTTTAGAAGGTATATGAGGCATATTCTACTGTACTAGATATTTAACACAACCGCTGTATCTAAAATTAAAGTGACTGTGCTCGACACTGATATCAATAGTGATGAATGAAATCTTTTTGCTGTATTGTTGTTAAATTGTTGATTTTATTTTGTTTTATAATATACGTAAGTTTCTTTATATTGGTACATGTTACGCTAACCTGTAAGTAGTGAGGCTAACACTAAGTAAATAAGTATTATCGCTGATGTATTTGATTAATTTTAGTGTACTCGCTGTTGGTCAGTTTTATTTGTAAAAGAATGATTATATATATATATATATATATATATATATATATATATATATATATATATATATATATATATATATATATAGATAATGCAAACAAATTTATAAATACATATCAATTTTAAATTATAAAATTTAATCAATTGGATTTTCAACATTACTTTCATCAATTTTATGTATCTAAACGTGACGGTCACGCAAGTTCAGTGCATTTTCTCCAGTCCAAAAGTACCTAATGTGCCTAAAGAAGTTTTCACTTCAAAGACTACATACATTATACTTAATAATACTACACTTCAAATACTACACACATTGGTAATACATTATGATCAAAAAGGAATTTATGTGTGTAAATAAATACTTAGTAAAATAAACACACATTTATTTTACTAAGTATTTATTTGCAACATAAAGTTATTATACGACCGATTTCAACATAAAACCAGTAGATAAATTTTACCAGGTAGGTACTTCTTAGCCTTCCATAACGCCCGATCATGTCATGAAGTGTACGCGTGGTTGCAATTGAACTTAGGATTTGTTCACATCTTTTACATTTACACCTTTAACAATATACTTTGTTTTGATATTTTATATGATCTAATAAGTCTATAATTATCGCCTATTCTTCATGGATTATTCCTTACATAAAACCGGATTGAAAAAAATTATATTTTAGACACGATATTGACTCTCCAGTGTCGATACTTCTTGAAATGGCTTATGCTGGGAAAAATATGCGCATACATGATATACTAAATTAAATTGTCAATTGTATAAATCTTAAAATATTAATCTAGGAAAGGAATTAACTGGCCGGGATAATTTAATCGCCGAGAAAAAACTGACGTTCGAGTTCTCATTTAAATAATCGATAACCATTTAATATATTTAGGTAACAAAAGGCATGTCATGCCATATTGAATGAGATTCTTAATACATTATAATTAGTTACATAAATACAATACATTCACTTTCTATTTAGACTCTTTTTTTCATCGTTGAGTTAAAACATTGAATAAGCTAAAATGTTTCAAACAAAATAACTATTTGTCCACCGAATGTCGCACGCGTTCTTCGTGCTGGACAAATATGCATTCAGCGGAGAAGTGAGCGCTGAAATACTTTTTATTTAGGAAATCCTCACATCCGTAAAATAAGTATTTTACACCTCATCATGTGGTTCACGGAAAAGTTTGTTAATTAAAATGGCATAAATATTTTTATTTGTGTTAACATCATTTTAATTATAATTAAATGTATATAAATATAATTTTAATTTAATTTAATATTATATTAGATACTACTGGATTTAACTAAACAATTTGTACAAAAGCCCGCAAAGTAAAAACTACTTATTTGAAATTATAAAATGAATAAAAAATGAAATTTAATGTGTCAATTTACAGTTTCATATATCCTATAATATGTATTACCGCTGCAGCCTAATAAAAGCTAGCTACAGAACATAGGTCTCCCTTAGTGTTGGCAACTGCATTTTCTTCAGTTTTTAGTTCTTATTACGAAGACGCTGCTACATATGTCTTGGTTTATTTCCCTATGTCGCCTATTACGACATTCACGGTATTATATATAATATATTGATTATATTTATGTTCACACTTTTTCATTTCATGCATTTTTCTTGCGCGCGAAGCAAATAAGGGCAACCCTCCGGGGGAGGGAGGTGGTGAATGCTCATAGCATACCACGCAGCCAGCTGCATGGTTATGTGGAGACTTTTACCCACTAGACACCACCTTTTGGGATTGGCTTAACGATCTGAGGAGAGATCTTTTAGCCATAAACGGACGCGGTCCTCCTTGGGAGAAAGGAGGGCGCAAGCGGCGAGTAGCCGCTTAGAAGTATGCCTAACTAACGCAGATTACGAGATGTGTTAAGTAATTTCATGCATATGTACTTATATAATATAATATGCATTCTTTTATTTCATACATTATCTGTTATGTCTTTAATAACCATCAAACATACAAATTACTATAAAATAAAAAATATAAGAAAACTCGTAAAACAATACTAAAAGCATTAGGACTTTTGCTGAAACAAAAGGAATACTGATTCCGTGTAAACGCGGCCCTACCGTTCTTCGCAATACTGTTGAACTTGACACGATTCGGCTAGGTTTCATTCGGCGAAACTTTAGCATAGATTTGTGATTAAAATAAATCTCATACATAAATATGACAATATTGTAATATAGATGTAAGTAAAGCCCCCAAACATGATAAAACGTATAAATCAAACAAAGTCTCGCGGAATGTTGTAGGGAGCAACATTAGAACAGCTCAGCGTTGGTAAGAGTTGTTTATAATATGCAAATTGTTAACTATACAATAACTTGAGCCAAACATATTGCTATTGCTTAGTAACCAGAACTTACTTTTATTGTAAAAAAAACTTAATAATGACATTAATCCAGTCTGAGCTGTAACTAGTTCGGAACGTATCAATAATCAACAATATTCCAGTTTAATAGTTTTCATAAATCTCGCCAAATACAAGGAGCCTTAAGAAGCATAAATCCGAAATTTTTTGCTGAATCACACGTTTAATAACCATAAGCATATATGTAAATACGAGTATAAATTATGTACGACTTTTGCTTTATATCATTCACGATATGCATGATTCTTGAAGTATATTCTTGACTCGCTTTGTCTATTTATTCATTTTAATAGCATATAATAAAGATTAAGGTTAGGTATTTGATGTTTTATTTTATCCTTTACATATCTTTGATCACTCATTTGTTACGTGATGAATTTAGAATTGCGAAAACTACCGAATTATGAACACTGCAACAACCATTTCCGCCACCATTTCATAGTAGACAGTAGACAGTAGAATAAAAATAAAAATACATAGAGTAACTGTCTTTTGTTTAGACCACAGAATAGAAAATTTTGTATTTAGTCTATAATGCCAAACTTCTTCATCGAAAAGTAGTCTCTAAATATAAGTTTTAATAGTTAAAGGGCTGTGGGTGGGTGCGGTCGCACGCGACTGCTCGGGACTTGACGGACGCATGCGACTGCATGGGAATTTTATGGGGATTGAAGGATTAAAACTGAGTAGCGTTGATCATTTGACCATTATGCAGATAAGAAGTCTTCCAACTTAGCAAATTTATAAAAAAAATTATAAGCCTTTCAACTTGTTCTCACCTTGGCATACTTTATTGTAACTAGCAAATTCACATCTGCTTCCCCGTACAATTCACTTTATAATTGTGGAGTCGTGATTATTATTAATGACTAATAAGCTCTAGAAAGCTAACTGCTCGAATGTAAGTTTGAAAAATAACTTATTTTGCCGACGTCATTTTGTTTCCTTGTTTCTTGACAGTGAAACTTAGACAATGAAATATTAAGCAAACCAGAGACGGATTTTTGGCAACTCCAAAAAACTATTACCAAATTTTTTAACACTCAACCCTATAACAACACAGTAGTAGTTAGTATTTTAAAACGTTCGTTCAAAAACGTAAATTTTTGATTCCCGGAATTGGCCGTGTCGTCTATGATCTTATTGATCGTACATTACATGCTATTACATTGAATACTTGTGTATGATAGGTATCAGGATAGAAATTGGGAGATTAAGGGTTTTTTGTTTATTCAGTAAACTTACTATGATAGTTAAGCTAACTAGTTTACCAAGTTTGTATTATAAAAACAGCGTGTGACAGTGTAGGTGGGTGAATGAGTGAGAGTGACAATATAACGAAAGAAAAATTCAAAGCTTTAATAGATAAAAGTCAAAGTTACAGGCTATATAGGCTCCTCTGCTGGGAAAAGGCCTCCGCTCACTTCTGAGAGGGTTTTAGGGCAACGAAGTGTCCCCCTGCTGCTCCCAATGCGTGTTGGCGAACTTCAGATGTCATCGTTGTTTTTTTTCAGACATGAAGTTTTCCTCCCGAAGTTTTTCTTTACCGTCGATCACGTGGTAAATCAGCACTTAAAATTGCAATTAACAATTTTATTGGTGTCGGTGGAGATCGAACCCGGGTTGCCCGAGTACTTTGTAATTTACAGCGAGTGCTAATACCCTGAGCTAACACGGCTCTCAAACTCTCGGCACAATAGATGATAGCTTCAAATTAATCCTATTTCTTACATTCGACAAAAGATTATAACCCGCTCGCAGAATGCAATTGTTTTATGTACATAAAAGTAGGCGTCGATGGCCTTCTGGCACTACAAAGAGAGAGGTAGGTTAACCTCTAAGCTAATGTTACCTTTCGTAAATCAGCATATAGTGATTCATTATATCCTGCTCAAAGAGTCAAATATTCAATTCAATAGAATAGTTCAGGAACGGAAGGACAATAAACTAAATGTCAGTTCTTATTGAGTTTAAAGACACGGTATTAAAAAGTCAAATGTCGAATGGATGATAAATACATGAAAAAAAACGAAGTATATTTATACTTGATAGAATCAGGCGTTACTTTGCGGAAATCCATCATAACAATTATAATAAAGATATTAATTTGCAACCATCCGCTTAATTAACTACAATGATTTATCTTACCTGGATTGAAGAGCATCTCCCGCCCTCCCTCAATTGCGTGCACTATTCGTACGTGGATCCAGGTAAGACACATCAGTGTAGTTAATTAAGCGGATGGTTGCAAATTAATATCTTTATTATAATTGAAGTATATTTAGTACATTTTGTATTCAGCGACATACCTACATTTTTATATTTTTACTGCTATAAACAAATGTTGTAAAAATTGAATATTTGGCGAATTTCAAGTTACTGCTACCGTTACTGCCTATTACAGTCCACTGTTGAATATAGGCCTCCCCCATAAATTGTCTCATAGGGGGGATATTTGCCATAGTTGCCACGCCTGCCAAGCGCAGTTTATTTTTTATTTTTAGTCGTTATTACGAAAATGCCGCTGCCCATCTTCTGATTAGATTCACTATGTCGCCTCTTACCACACTCACGGGATGGTATGGGGTAGTGGTAGTGTTGCACCGCCATTACACAGTAAGTTCAAGTGTGTGCACAATACATGTTATATATATGTTATATATATTATAATATAATATAGTTTTATATAATATAGTTTGTTTCAAAATTTACATAACAATATGATGAAAAAGTTTTCAAACCGGTTTTATATTTTTAAATTTAAATTCGTATATAAATTAAAAATGTTATTTGGTACGTTATCTGTTGATTTAGTTATTTAGTACTAATTCTACGAACACAATGTAAATAGTTTTATAATTTGTATTAATTTATTAATACCTATTTTCTTACAATGTACGCGAAGCTCAAGTAATTTTCAAGGTTTTGAGTTAAAGGCATTGAGTTGTATAATATAAATCAATGGTCAAAGGGCTCAATTTACGCGAAACTTGAGTGCTTGGCCCAGTTGGATAACTGGTCAAGGTAATTTGGATGAAATCGCTTTATGTCATCGTTATATCCTGCAGTCAATATTAGTAATAATACGAGTATACCTATCTGATTTCTAAAACATGCCGCACTGCCGAAATTGTTCGCAAAACATAAATTATGCAATGAAAAAAGGAAACGGACTGCGAAACTATCTTTTGACTACTGTCGTGAACTATTCCTATCTAAGCATTCTAATATATGTTGGGAATTTCAGTTGTATTGATGGCGTTGTCAGACTTTATTATACGTAGGCGTTAGTGGGTAACTATCCTCTTCGTTTCTTTAGTTTTTTTTAAATCGAATTGTCTTAGATTATTATAATAATATATACTGTAACTATGTTATTAGGTTCTTTTCCTCCATTTAAGTTACCCCAGTAAAAACTTTTTATAAGAGAGTGTGTAAAAAAACTGCTTCGATTGAATCTGAATCAGTGTAAAGATCCAGATCAGTAAAATGACTCATGATAAATCCTTTCATTTTGCTTATCTGTCTGTCGCTATTTGGTCTCGACGTTGTTATTAGCCAGGAGGCTTTTACAGCTTACACTTACGCAATATTAATGCTTCGTCGCGTCGTTTTTGCAGTTGGTTCGAATCGAATCGTAATTATCAACTCTCTCTCGTTCAATTAGTAAACGCTAGCTTTAGTTTCTTTCGTATTGTATTACGCCTTTCTTTTATTTTCAATACACGGTGTTTAATTGTGCAAAAATTTGGAGTTGAGGTTACAGTTCCCAGGTCATTTCTGGGACATCAGTTATCAGAATATACAACAATTGACCTGCACAGAGTTCAAAAACTTTATTAAACTCAGATTGTAAAAAAGGGTTATTATAATATTAAGGAATTTATTGATGATAAAACGACTGAGAATGAGGTTATCGCTACAAAGCTATTTCTATTTGTTTTGCGTTGTTAATTGTGTAACATACATAATTGTAAGCCGTTATGTTCCTTTAATTGCCGTTGGGTTTCTTGCTGGTTGTTCCTAGGACAGAGGTTTTTCCAAACCAGTGGTAAATTAAAAAAAGTGACTTTCAATAGTTAATATTTATAATCTATATTTAATAAATGTTTCTGTTTCTGTTAGAATCAGTTATAGGTTGAGCATATGACTGAGTTATTATAAGTAAAGTGTACACATCATTATACATTTAAAAGCAAGTACTTTTAACCGACTAGAACTTGCCTAATTTACCGTGGTTTCTAGATTGATGAAAGCGTTCTAGTATTTTTTTTATTTGCATGAAAAACTTACAGCCAATTTACAAAAATAATATGATGATGAGTTATATACGAGTAAATGGCAAGTTACAGTACACTTAACTATAAAGAACATTATCAAAAAGAAAAGAGGTTGTTAGATAGTGAACGCCTAAGCTGGAGAACGCTGGCATGAAATGAGTCAATATCCACGTTGTGAATATTAAAAGATCTGCATGATCGAATAATAGAAGAGTTTTGTGTATAATTAATTACTTTTCACGCATGGTACAGATAAAAGTGTAGGTTTCCACAAACCAGATGATGAGGTGAGATGATCTTACCCAATAGTTCAAAGCTATCAACATCACCATTAATAATTTTAAAGAGGAAAGAGAGATCTGCAATATTTCTTCGCTCATATAATTATTATTTATTTATTTATGCTTTCATGCACAAAGTAGTACATATGGCGGACTTAATGCCGTAGGGCATTCTCTCCCAGTCAACAATTAGGCCAAACAGAGATAGACATTTTGGAGGCGGTGTATTAATCAAATAGAGAGGATAAAAAATAATAATATACAATACATAAACATATATACACACATATATATATATATATATATATATATATATATATATATATATATATATATATATATATATATAAAACAGGTACGTATAATGTTAGATATGAAATTTTTTACATTGAGGAGCATATCTGGGTACAAAGTTTTTTTGTATGCGCTCTATCCTATCAACATATACATTATATTTAGGATTTCAATACGTACTGGTATTACTAATACAGTCCTTTAGAATACACTTAACTAGACTGGAATAAGTAGCATATTGATTAAAATTCGAAAGTGATTCGCGGGCACTATTGCACTGTGACTCATTTTCCCATTATATTCAAATAGTCTGCTCCACTTAAAATGAGTCAGCGCGGAGACAAATTAACCCTGGCCCCCATTTCAGATTAATATATTTTCCTAAAATTTTGACGTTCTTGTGTTCGATTGTACATTGCCGTATGTATTATTTATACAAAACTCCAATAATTTCATGCAGTTAAGGATGACAAACGAGTACACAGCTCACCTTATTTTACTTTCTTGCTCCGTCAGTCAGGCCCTACTCCAGACATGTCGACCTATTAACGAACCCAGTTAGTTAATATACACAAATATTTGTTCGTATGAGATTCAAACCTGCGGCTCTCAACGCTGTAAGTTATTGTAAAGCTACTACGCCACGAAGCCGTCAATGACATAGAGGGCTATCTTCAGTAAACGTTAAAAAGTTAAGAGAAATTCAAAATAGTGCCCGAGATAAACTAACTTATGACTTCCGTTGAATTCTAATCATCCTATAGAGTAAACTAACACTCTACACAACCATATCCCTTTGTTGAGCACTGACTGCCTTTTATTCCTAATAAGTTTATGGAGTAGAAAAGGTCAGCTGCTTTGCTCCAGTACGTCAGTCACTAAAGATTTCACATATCCACAAAAGTTTAATCTTTAGCTTTAGACAACATGTTTGTCATGAATTTTTCTCTAAATATTCCAGAAAAATAAGGTCAAAAATATTTTTTTTAATATTTAGCTAAGGGATTAATCATATAATATCATAATATGGTCAATGCACATCATTCTATTTATCACCCATTGACTGTATTCCTTCATCTTTATCGACAATCATTTATTTTCTAAGAAGAACGAACCAACAAATGCCAGCATTGCGAAACTCAATCGCTGGTCTGTTGTAAGTGTTGACATCGCAACTGAAGCTTGCATTATACGCCTTGGGAAGGATAGGTCATGCACTGATTAGTAACAACAGAGATGTCAGCTTGTTGCTCACGTATAATGTCGTTAAAGTTGGTTCCGCTTATAACATGAAAAAAAATTTGTATTCTTACCCAGTTTTCTAGTTACGCTTATACTTATATGATCAATTATAAAAAATGAAGGTCAGTTAAAAATATAAGTGTAAAATATAAAATATAAGTGATGTAAGTCCATATTACTCGCATAAATTTGTAGGTAAGAAGCGTTTATGTAATGTTGCACTCCTTTACTTAACAGTTGTCTCTCCGTGTGAGTGAATGATCCTACCTATGACCTATTGATTCATCTTCAGGCTGCTGAACGTAGTCCTCTCCCATAGATTGTCTCATAGAGGGGCTAATTTTCATAGTTGCCAAACTTGGCAACTATCGCAACCGTTATTTGGATGACGCTGCTACTCATTTCCTGGCTTGTTTCCTTTTGTCACCTCGTACGTCACCCACGGAACGGTATGGGGTAGTGGATATTCACACGCCCATAAAACACAGTCAACTAGTATAAAGTAGTTTAGATATTTACATGTTAAGGGGATATAGTAAGTCAACTCAAATTCTAATTTCGTCCCCACTTGCCCGCGCGTCGTATGCTATGTACCGACATGTTTGTAATCACTAATACTGTAAGTAGAAAGGTCGTTAGACACTTATTTCATTAGGTTTACCATATTTATGCCTGTTTCTTAACGCCAAGCCAGTCGTTTCTTATTTTTATTACGGTTATTTCCTATTTTAATTTTACGTCGTCCTGTTGCGTAATGTATATATTCTGATCGTAAGCGACACAACCTCACCCTTCAAAGGCCGAAGCGAAATGACCGGGCGACAGGAACCACGCTTCAAGAAGCCGATAGTTTAGATAATTTCTTTTTACGGTGAAAATAATGGTATTTTAAAAAAAGTAAATAACATAAGCACTGCTTTATAGTTAGTTCAGTTAGTATGCAAAGTTTCATGATCTTATTTAAAGTATTTTATGAATAACAGCGGTTTATTGTTTATTTTGGAGGTAAATTTGGTTTTTTTTTCTATCGAGAAAATTTTACGAAATCGTGTTTTCGTCTAACATAATGCTTAACATTAATCCTCAACTTTACCATGTATTTATTTCAAAATTAATGCTGCAATATTCTCGGTATAACGAAGGATCTTGCTAAGCCATTTGAGATTATATTTCCCCTTAATACCCAGATCAACGACGGCGTGGCATTATGGCAAAACCTTCTTACGTCTAGGCTTAGTGGATATTCTTACACCACCACTACACGACGGATTGAAGAAGGGATTGCAGGTATATCAATAAAATTTAGACTCCTATCGTTGATCAGCGCATAGGATGAAAAGTTTTCTGCAAACGTTACTCTGTCTGCAAGTGTAACACTTTACGCAGTGACTAACTGTTAAAGAGCTAACGATTAAACATCTTCAATAGATTTTAAGAGACAATTTTGAACTAAATTATAATCAATGATAATAAGACGGAAATTAATATGTCAGTATAATCCGCGAAGGCGTGTAGTCTAAATTAGCTCAAGGTGCATTGCCACCGTCCGTCCGATAATTTTATCGCAAAATGTTTTACTTACCATACACTTGTCATTGTTTCTAATAATAGTATTTCAAGGTATAATCATGAGCATATTAGAAATGGTACATATTTTTTATCATCAACATAAACATCCTACAACCAGATCGAGTATTAGAGACGATTTGACGCAATCTCGAAAGCACTACGCTTGGTGTCGCTATACTAGACTGTGTACCTTGGACACATGGAATAAGGGTGACAAAGAGCACACAGTTCCCTTTATGTTAAGTGGATGCAGTGGCCCATATACATCTACATCTATCCTCAATTAAGTATCAAAAAGCAGATGCGTTGTCACCCCTAAGGACTAAGATCCTTCAGAAGTGACCTCATTTTTAGTAAAAGGGGTCTCCGGTTCTTTTCACTCACCATACAAAACAGCAGCATTAAGCTGCTATTTCACTCTGGTATTCTGTGAGAAAATAAGGTGTTGCGCTGAACAATACTTACATTTTTCCAATTTTAAGGAATCATACATTACTACTACTATTATTTTGCTGCGTAAAATAGTAGCTTAACGCTACTGTGCTTTTTATGGTGAGTGTAGAGAACCGGGGACCCGAGGAAAACGAGGCATTCCATTTTAGTCCTCACGGGTGAGAACGAATCTGCATTCTGATGCGTAATCAAGGAAAGATGTGGATGTCTATGAGCCACAGCAACCACTTACCATTAGGTGGACTACGTGCTCGTTTGTCAACCTATTCTATATTTAAAAAAAAACTAAACTTATGACGCTGCTGCAGTGCTGCATACAAGGATCGGTCACAGAATAAATAACAGGTTCGGTGTGGAGAATTCATATGGAATAAGGGTGACAAAGAGCACACAGTTCCCTTTATGGTAAGTGGATGCTGTAGCCCATATACATCTACATCTATCCTCAATTAAGTATCAAAAAGCAGATTTTTTTTTTATTTAAAAGCAGATTATTAAGATTCTTTATTTTTTTTTAATTATGAGTTTTGCACCCATCACTAGATTCTCTGCACAAACCAAAGGTAGACTGGTAAAGAATGCCTTTAGGCATTAAGTTCGCCGTTTTGTACATTTCTTTTACGTGTGCAAATAAAGCTTAAATAAATAAAAAAAAATTCAAAAAGCGCGGCGACCCTGTACCTGACAAAACGTACAGATATCTTTATAATATAATTATCTACAAAAATTGAAGTGCTACATTCACTTTATGTAATAATTATACTTGAGTAAAACAATAAAATTAAAGAGAACACTAACATTAGAGTCAGAAATGTTACTTTTCCCAAGTATTTCACTTCATTCCTTTCCCGAGTAGTGTCAGCGTAAAGGAATTCACTAACTCAATATCATCCCGTCGATATCACAAAGGCAACACCGAGAAACTAGGACAAGGGATTGGCTGATAACTGTTTTAGGACTTTATTACATATATATTACTTTATGAAAAACCCATGAAGGTTTTTACGGGTTTAAATTAACGCCATTGTTTTATTTGATATCAAGTTGTCTGATTCAATGAATTCTCCAGACAATTGTGTTGCCATAATTCGCTTGATTCATGTCCCATTTAATTTGTTTTTCCTCCTATGATCTTCGTAATTAGTGTAGATTTTTACCTCAACTTTTTGTCGTTGTTGGGTTTATACCGACAATAGTTATAACGTATTAACCTTCAGGTTTTTACATAGTCATTCTAATCTGTTGTAACTAACGTCTCATGTACATACTTCGTGTGTAAAATGCCAGAAAGTTGTACGGCTTCCGATTGATGTCGGTATAACCAACCCGTCTACTGTTACCGTTACGGCCTAACTAAAGTCCACTGCTTAATATAGGCCTCTTCTATACATTGCCTTTTAGGGGGGTTATTTGCCATAGTCGCCACGCTTGACAGATGGGTTGGCAACCGCAGTTTTTATTTTAGTCGTTATTTGGATGACGCTGCTACTCATTTCCTGGCTTGTTTCCTTTTGTCACCTCGTACGTCACCCACGGAACGGTATGGGGCAGTGGATATTCACACACCCATAAAACACGGTCCACTAGTATATAGTAGTTTTGATATTTACATGTTAATACCCAGAGCAACGACGGCGTCGCATTATGGAAAATCCTTCTTACGTCTAGGCTTATGAAGAATTTCTTTATTTCTATTAGTTATCTCGAATAATGAGCCAAGAATAAAACTATGCTACAAATATAAATAAAATTACATTCATTTACATAACGTAACTGTTTTATATTCAACTATTTAACTAAACGTTTACAACTTTCATAACAACTCGCATTACTTTTTGTCGTATTTAAATTCTGAAGACAATTTCTCCAATTAGTAACCAGGCTGGTCTCGGAATGTGAATTTGCGACAAACTTTTACAGTCGCTTCGAGTATAATTAAGAGCACCAGTGGTTATATCATTAATTTAAAATCGAAACACTTTCGCTATTCATAAACACTAATTGACTAGACGCGCGGCTTAAAAATGGCTGCCGTCATATGAGTACCTACATTTTATTTATTATGTATCTCAATATCGAATATTATCATCATACAATCAGCCTAAAAAGTACCCATAATTCTTTATAATTTTCGTTTACATAAAAGACACTATAAACCCTCTCAGATATGAGGGGAGGCCTGTGCCCAGCTGTGGGACGTATATAGGCTGTAACTGGTGTTACCCCTGTTCATTACTATATAAGTTTTTTGGATTGTGAAGGAAATAAAGAATTTTTGTTATTATTATTATTAAATTTTTTATAAGGCAACTATTGTCTTTTAAGAAACGCACGACACAATATAGACGTTGAATGTAAAGTGAAACAACTTATTTTTTAAGAATTACAGTTCGAAATATTGTAAAATCCCCTGATCAATAACGTATATTTTTTTTAAATTAGTAAACCTAAGTAACAGCCTATAAAAGTCTTGCGAAGTGTCGACCGCCGCTCATGAACATCTGCAACGCCTAGAGAATTACAGGTGATTTGCAATATTCTTATACCTGCTTGCGTATGGATGCCTCATATGCTATATCCTGTACTGAAAATGTGTACTTTAATGAGCGAACTGTGGTCTCTTTATTACGATGCGGCTTCGTGGCGCCGGATATTCAACATACGCGCCATGTGACGGAAGTCGGCCAACTGGCTACTGTCACGCGAAATGATTTGTCATTGAGACGTTAACCTCATGTTCGATCAATGGACTATGCAACTGCAATCTGCTCCAATAAAATAAAGGATCAGAGGCCCCTAGGCTTTTTAAGTAGATGCTTCTCTTAAATTACATTCGGGCCACTGCTCAATGCTCAATCGCTTCAATATTGTATTAGTTTATTTATGTATATATTTTTCGTTTAATTGATACCTACTCTATTTGCATTTTATTTAAATACCAATTTTTACAAGAAAATCTAAGCGATTAAACCAAATAAAAATAAATTTGTTTATTATAAGTGTACAAAAACTATTAACTAGCGGATAACAATCACAAATTATAAAATAATGTTGCAAAACAATGTCGTATATAATATAACTTCAATTACTGACTACCCTTATTCATATATATTATAATGTATATATATGTATTTTTTTTTAATAAAAAGAATATTAACAATGCCATAAACATCACTAATATTCCCCCCTTAACCACTCGTGGTAAGCTTAAATTGCTTGTAATATTGACATTGATTTATATGTATAAATGCATGTTTTATAATTATAAGCCTTATTTTAATATATCTATGTATTTCTTTAAATTATATTTAGTTATTTAACTCATCTGCCACTAGTTTTTCACCACGCCGTGGGTTGACTGGCGGAGAATGCTAACGAGCATTAAATCCACCCTTTGTAATCTTTATGGTAAGAGCAATAAAGTTTTTTTATTAAAGTAAATTAATTAATTATAAATAACGTAAACATCTAAAGAAGTCTGAAAAGTTAACAAAGACCGCAAGGAGTCAGACTACTAACTCTCGGACTAGGACTAGGAACTCTATCGCCTTACACTACAATTTTAAATGAACACCGGTTGGTTGCTCAACTTATACTGTCCCGGTTTGCATTGCCTTAAGTTTCTACAAAACAGCTAGGGGGGCTAATGCGAAACGATCTTAGAAAAGGAACTCTGTCTGGTTTTAAAATATTGAAAAAATATTAGTAATGCGGAAGACAGAATAATAATATAAAATTTTAATATTCGTAGCTGTATCAGGTCACACGTTGCTGTGGATCAAAAAGTAAACAAAACTACGCGAGCAATCATTCGAATGCAACTTTGTGTCAAAATTTAAAAGCAATTGGCGAAGAACTTTTGTAGATTTAAGATTTTCAATAAACGAAAATTTAATTTGTAATTTTTAAAGATAAAATAAAAAAAACAGATCTTGCTTTGTAATATTTTTCTAGTATTAGAATAAAATTAAAACATACAAATAAAATGTATGATAATCAAAGTCCTTTCATAAAACAAACTCTTCCATAAAAGCTTACGTAAAAATAAAATTATCGGGGCTTTAACTTCAAATTGTGTTATTTGCAAATGCAAGTGGCATACTTAAATTGCAACGGAAAGACACGATTCATGGACACTACTTTATGCATGCATGACCCCCCTTTTCCGCCAGATGTCCGAAATGTTGGTACGCATGGATAACAGGCATCGTGACTCACCTACGAGTCTATGACGTATCTATTTATAATATAATGATACTTAGATTTTAAAAACCAACTGACACTGTGATATTCGTTTTTAAAAAACTACCGATAAGCTGTGAGGCATTCCATCAAAACACTTCGAGTAGACAAATCACTTTTAGGCCTGTAACTTCCTTTGTTTGAAGTAATTTCTGGTGTCGCTCCTTAATAGTCAAGAGGGCTAATAGCTCGCTTATAGCTTTATTGTCATAAAAAACCTAGATACAAAACATAACACATGATGTTAGTTTGATAACACTTTTCTAATTTCTATTATGTTCTGTTTCTGTTTTGTTTTAATTGCGTAAACCAAATGTTGAAATTGAGTATAGCTTCTTCACTTCGTAGTTGACCAAAGCGTCGAGAACTGAATATTCTCAGAAGATCTTAATTCTTTTCAGAATTTAATAGTGTAGTAGATTCTTTTATTATATTAATATATGTCATATTCAACATTTAAACTTTTAGTTATTGAGGTATTACTCTAGTAACATAGTTCGATGCTTTTAGTTCTAACTTTTTAGCTACTTAGTAAAATTTCTTACGTAATCTAAGTTAAAATAGTGACGACCTAACCTAGTTCAGTGAAATCACTGCTGTTAACATTTTGTTATGGATATTATTAAAACACGTGATAATTAGATGCTCTCATTCTGCGGATATTCAGTAGTGATTCACTCTAAGAGTTTATCTATAACCAACATGAGTTTACACCGATATGCACAAGTGTTGAAAACGTCGGTTTATTTTAGGTAGTGTAGTCACTATCTGTTTCATACCCTTCAGTTTTAAGTACAACAAACGTTGGAGATCTCGTTTGAAATTACAAAAACGCATTACTATAACTTTTAATTCCCAGGCGATTTTACTAATAAAGTGTTTCCTTGATCGTAATATAATTAAGTTGCTAAATTCCGTAAACAAAAAGATTTAAGATAATATAAAGATTTTGTAACTCTATCATGGCACATTAATATGATCTGTGTAATTGTACACATCCAAACAAGTTTATAACTGACAAAATTAACACATGACTAAGTAGAAAGAAAAGGAACTAAAAACTTTTATAAAAACTAACCGGTTGAATTTAACCACACCCATGGGAAAAGGGGTGACGCCACACTCAGTTGGAATGGTAACATGGTAACAATAGTAACATCACATGAGGTAACATTGACCCTTAAAATATATCCAGCCACAGAAAAAAAAATAACTTTAAATATTTCACCACACGCGAAGTTGTGCTTAAGTAAAGTAAACGTGATTTTTTACATATCATGCCGGCGGAAACGTGTTAAAACACAATAAACATAATTTTCACTAGTTAGCAGCTTCGTGCGCAGCCACAATAGCTCCATCTGTTGCAATATGATCATCATCATCATCATCATCATTACAGATATCGAAGTTTCTAAGCGGAATATGTGATCTACCATCTTGGACATATCTTAATAACTTCTCATTACGTGGCTTATAACGTGGAAACTTTTATACAATGATTTAACACGTGAAACATAAAAGCAGCCTTTTTTTAAATGTTTTTCTTAAACTTCTTATGTATTTCTAGTTTTTTTTTATTTATTTATTCAAAACATTCTCGAGTTAAGTTATTGTTTTACCTACAGTTAAAATAATCACTCTGGCAACCCCGTACCAGTAAGAAGATTGTAGGTCGAACAAGAAATCGATGGTTGCAAGTAACTCAGCAACTGAGATGAAGGCTGTAGTGATGGTTAACAGATTATTCGATATTTACTCTGCAATTGGTTGTTTATCTGTCGGTAAATCCTTCAAAATTGAGAGACATTTTCAGCAATGGAACTAATAACTCCATAAGGCTAAGCTAATTAGATCGAAGTTTTTATTTAATCGTTTATAATATACCTATTGTTTAAATGTAACAAAAATACTTATCTTCACGCACAATCCCTAACGGGGTAGCCAGAGAGAACAGATCGCCAAGTGTCACGATCCTTCCATACCTCTTTCGCTTCTTTCAGGTTCATTATCTTCTTCATATATGCACGTCTAGGTATTCGAGTACTCTTGACCTTCCCCTCTTCGAGTTATTTGCTCACATGGTCTTCGAAAGTTAGTCTCGGTCTACCTCGACACCTTTTAATATTTACTTTCGCGCAATATATTTTCTTCACCATTCGGTCTTCACTCATTCGCTCAACGTGCCCAAACCATCGGAGTACGCCCCTATCAATTTTTGTGATAAGGTCATCTTTCAATCCTGCCATATTGCGAATCTCTTCGTTTAGCTTTCGGTCGGCTATGGTAACGCCGCACATTTTACGAAGAGATCGCATCTCCACTGCATTCAACTTGCTTTTATACTTCTTCTGGCATACCCGGGTTTCGCTGCCATATAACAAAGTCGGTACCAACACTGCGTTACGTATTGCAAGGCGTGTACTCTTTACTACGCCTTGCCTTTTGACTAACGCATTCAGGACACTATTGACTTTGTTCTCGGTAGCGACACGCCTGTCCACATCTAAATCACATCTTCCATCCCAGCTGAAAGCACTCCCCAAGTATACAATTTCATTTACCTGTTCTAGACATTGCTGATTTACCCATATTTCACATTTCGTTCTCTCTTCAGAACCTAAGTTTTATTAGCATTCAAACGGAGACCTTTAATTTCACATTCCTCTTTCATACTCGTGACTAATGCCTGCAGTTCTGCTTCTGATGGTGCAATAAGCACGACATCATCAGCATACAGCAGACAATTTACTTTAATGTCACTCAATTTCACATCCAAACAGCTATTTTTCAGCTTCTGTAAACAGCTGTCGAGATACAGTATGAACACCCAGGAAGACATGACACAACCCTGTTTTACACCCGCTTGGACGCTAAACATGGGTGACAGGTCATGCTCTACCCGCTCACAGGCTTTACAGTCATAGTAAAGTGACTGCACAGCCCTTAGCAATCGACCATTCACACCATATTCCGGCAACAGTTCCCACATTTTCCTCCTTATAACCTTATCAAATGCTTTCTCCAGATCCACAAAAGCACAGAAAATCCTCTGGTTAACAGTCAGAAGCTTTTCCGGGATCATGCGGAGAGAAAACATTTGATCCGTGCATCCTCTTCCAGGCCTAAATCCGCATTGTGCCTCCCATAATAATCTTTCCGATTTCCCTTGCATCCTACGTGTCAAAACCTTCGAGAAAACTTTACTTGCTAAACTGGTTAAGCTGATCGCCCGATAGCACCCGCAGTCAAAATGTGAACCTTTACCTTTATATAAAGGCACAATGACTGCGGATCGCCAATCATTCGGGACACCTCCCGTCCGCCAGCACAAATTGCACAGCAGATGAAAGCAGACGCGAGGCCCACCGTACTCACCGTTTCAGTACCATTTCAGTAGTAACTTTGTCTAGTCCCGCAGCCTTACCACATTTCAAACTTCGAATCGCACGTTCAATCTCTTTCATGCTGATGACCTCAGTGTCATCGAGGTCCGTGTTTGGCGTGCCAGTCACGACGTCACCCCCGGATTCTTCACTAAGATCATGACACGCATACATTTCTCTATAAAATTCACTCCATCGCTGCATGACGTCCGCTTTTTCTGAGAGGACGTCATTGGTTTTCGTCACTTTGTTCATTCTTAAAGCTGTCGCACCACTCCGGGACCTTCCAACCTCTTTCCAGAAGAGTTTGGAGTTTTCCTTAAAGTTGTGCGACAACATTTCGTCCGCTTCTATTCTACACCTTTCACGTACTTCCTCAATCAATGTTTTCGCATGAACTTTCTGCAGCTTATATCTTTCATCTCTTCATCTTCTCTCTCATATGCTTATCGTTACTAGAGGCCAAGTAGTCAAACCATGCTTTTTTCTTCTTCTTTACAGCTTCTCTCACTTCATCATACCACCATGCAACTCTTCTTTTACTACTACCTCTTTTTGTCGTTCCATGTGCTTCTTCCGCTGCACTTACCATTCCATCCCTAAGGTTCTGCCATGTTCTTTCCACACATTCTTTTCTGCCATCAATGGTGTCAAGCTTTTCGGCTACCCTCGTGTGATATTTGTCCTTAGTATCCGCTTCCTGAAGCTTCGGATGCGACAGACCGACTGTGGTTCAGTTACGGCGTCCGGTAGCGCCAACCCGCGAACAAACCTCTAAATCTAGTAATTACTAGATAGTGATCCATTTCCAGGTCAGCACCCCTGAACACTCGTGTATCCATCACCTGTTTTCGCAGTCGGTCATCCACCAGGAACAAATCAATCATACTTCTCTCATTCTTTCTTTCTCTAGTGTACATAAGCATTCAAAATACGCTAAATTATTAAACATTTATTGATGCAGTGCAGACATATAACTTAGGCGATGATAATTTTTTAAAAGCGAGTATTTCGGGTTATTTTAGTTTAATTTTCTCATTAATTCGTGATAAATTTAATTAAGAATGATAAAACGCGTAGGTATTTAATAACTATTCTTCCATTGTAACGATAAAACATGTATTGTGTGAACTTCAGTTAAATTATAAAATGAGGATGGAACAGTTTATATAAGTGGGTGTTTTTTTATTATTTTATGAAATCAAAAAAAAATTAAAATTTTTGTCACTCACTAACTCCAAAGTGACTGTGAATTTTTTTTGTCTTAGATTTTGAATCAGTTCCGTTTATGCGTATGAGTTTGTAAATTGAAACTATTCTATACTCACACTATATTCACGATTATAACAAAATCATAGACAAAAATTATATTGTACATTTTTGGTGCATCTACACGTTATTTTTTATCATTATTTAGTTATAAAAACTTCTAACGCTGCTGAAGCGTGGTCTATTCTGAACAAAAATGGCGCGCATTCCCCGCCGGTCCAACGATCCCAGTTAGCTTTTTTGCTTTTATTATGATCCTGCTTTAGCCACATCCGAGGGGTTGTGTACCTCTACACTGTTTAATAATAAAAGTCCATCGGGGTTGCCATTTTTGATACTTTAACGGTGGAATGGTTTTCGAAATGTGGTAAATTATTAAAGTTATTTTATTGTTTGAACCTTGGTGGCTGTTACCACGTATTTCTGCATTTAACCACATCAATGCAAGTGTATAGTTTAGTACAAGTAAATAAACACTAGGTAATTTACCGGGTGGGTAGTGGCGGTGTAAGAAATAAGAATATCTACTACTCCAAAATGTCCCGCAGGTGTCATAAAAGGCGAGAGGGGGAAACCATGAGATTGGCAGCAGCGTCTAACTAATAAAAACTAAACTATGTATAAAAAACTGCGTTTGCCAACAGCCCTGCCAAGTTTGGAAACTATGAAAGATATTCCCTGTGTGAGGCCTATGTTCAGCTGTGGTCCTTTGATATGCTGCAACGGTAAACACAAGTGTGTGATAAAAGACAAAATGTAAATTAACAAAGTCCTACACTTTGCTATCATCGTAGGTATAAATTAAACCATTTCGTTCTATTATTAGCTTTCTTCGTAACGGGACCGGTCTTCCACGAATGAATGCATTACAACCGGTCGACTATAGTGAAAGTCAGTTTCAAGAATAAGTTACCTAAACGTCCTTAGAAAAGCAAGCGACGTTTTATCTCAAGCCTTTGTTACTGTGCAAAGCGATTTAACTAAAGGAGAAGCACGTATCAGTATGATAAAAATAATAATAACCACAAACTACACGTCTTAAAGGCTATTTTCGTTTGAACTAAATAAAATATAATGATTGTTTAATATGACTTAATACGATATAATTTGTTATTAAGCGAAAATGAAGAACAACATCTCAGTATAGCTTTGACATCAATTAATTGTTCGAAAGGTCGAAACGATGTCACTTTCACTCAACTTTTGCTTGTGTTCTAGTTACGTTTGGGTACATGAAAGTTTTTTGATACGTACTTGAATAATCACTTTAACTTTTAATAATCGCTTAATAGACAATAAAGTCTAAAATTAGCTCGTTATGGTTTATTTTACTCTTTAGGTTTACTTTGGTATATCCATTGAGTTATACAACACTATATAAATCAATAAGTATATCAATAATTTAGAAAATTGCTAAAGAATCCGTCCGTCGTCGCGTGATGATTATAGCAAATATTTAGTTCATTCAGAGATGCCAAGTGAGAAGTTTTAATGAGATTCAGTATATTTCATATTATAATTAAAAATATTTAAAAAAGTAAGTGACAGAGTTAGAATAGGATGCCCTAGTTAAAAGTTTATGGACCAAGTTAGCGATATATTGAAGTTTGGCCAAAATACAATCAGAGGTAAAATTGGTGTCAGATTTCATAGATTCAGACCCTCGATGTCAAATGGCAGCGGTAAATAATGACCGACAGTTGAAAAGTTAAAAACTATAATACTTAACATAAAATATGCATATCACATAATATCATAGCTATAAAACACATATCAAAGAATAACTAAGCTCAGTGTTTCTTGTTCATATAATTAAGGAATAATTTTAAGCAGAATGTTTTTTGTTTATTTATTATTAACAATCACAAAATGTCTGGTACGTGCAAAATTATAACCATCATATTTCAATACAAGATTATTAGCTTTATAAAACAGTAATTAGCTAATTAGCATTAGGAATGACGTTCATGGAAGAAATATCTTATTGGTGTATTGAACAATACTTATATAAAACATTAGATGAGCGTGAGAAGGCTGGAGTAAAGAGAATCCCATTATCAACGACAATCTGGAGCCTGCAGGCAATTGTTGGATTTAGGCCTCTCTTAAGAATATTTGCAATATTTAGCACGCTTGATAGATTAAAAGCACACGGTGTCAGACGTTTGACCGAAGACCGTCACTGGAATATAATTTGTGATACAACTTAAGCCACTAAAGCCACGAAACGCCTGAAAAAATATGGGTATAATAACAAAAGCTAGAAATTTAAATATCGCTCTAAATTTATTTTAAAAATACAAACAGATAAACGTGTACATTTTTTGATAGAAACTCGATGAAGTAATCCGTATGGTTGACTCGAACCATATCTAATGCTTTTATCTTCCTTTGAGTACGAATTTTTTTGACTTCACTCGATTTTATGGCATTCGTCCAAGTTGACATTTGCGGTAAGTAAGGGGGAAATGGAATGATGTATACTTAAGGTATCATCACACTGATAATTAAATTGGTCTGTTGAGTAGGGGTCCGTTGAATAGCATGGTAGGTCCCATGCTGTTTAGCGATCAACGTGCTTCTCTTTACAACATAAACACTCACGCCTGTAACCCTTGTGGGTAGGCAAAAACTACCGACTTCCATTTAGCGCGATCCTGACACACCTTTCTCGTCTCATTTACATCCATATACATATGGGTAGCATATCGGTTAAGGGTACTCTTAATCTGGCCCTGATTTAATATCAATATATCGCTAGTTTAGTAGATAAACTTTCATCTTGGGCGTTCCTTCCCGACTCTGCCGTACACTGCTGCAATATAAACTTGCGTTGTCACTCTTTCCTCGTTCATTCTTTCTACATGACTAAGCCATCAAAGCCAATTCCCTTCTTAAGCCCGGTCACAATATTATCTTGCAAGCGTCTTTTTATAACAAACAGAAAATAAAAACGACGGTTGCCTACCCTCTCGACAAGCGTGGCAACAATTGCAAACATCTGTATATCACAGATCTACATTCACCGGTGAACTTTAATAGGCTGTAATTAACGAATGATCGAATGCACTCGTATTAATCCGTTGATTAACAGAGAAACAAAATTATAACTGTATTTTCAACGTCTTTTGGACGTCAATATTAACATAATTAATTAGTGTGAATTTTATGGCTAGAGCCATCTACGGGCGGCAAGATTAAAAAGATTAATGAATGTAATAAATCTTTTATAATCATGTTTCCATATTTATAGCTGTTCTAGTTCGCGATGATCTATCACAATGATGGCATGAAAATTCATAAGTCCAATATATACTACCGTCACAGCCGACGTAGTGTTTTATAACTATAGATATAAGAAATTATAACCCAGTAAGTAATTTTAGAAGTATGACTGTACATGCGTTATCTAATGTAGCGTATTTCATTTTATTGATTATAATATCATAAAACGTATTAACCTACGACTGTATTGTGTGAAATAACTTTTCCACTACATGGAGTCGTCTTAACTATCCGTTGAACTACGTTTAAAAAAATTGTAAAAGTAAATTATAAAGATATAGAAAGGTACTTGTGGCTCAGATTCGTACCGTTGAGGAGTTGCTCATTTTTGAGCATTGCATCATCAATCATCATTGATTTTACCAAGGTACTTTTATTAGTTTACGTTTACTAAGGTACTTACATTGAATAACCAGCCCGTGCCCGTGTAGTGGGGGGGGGGGGGTAAGAATATCCACTACCCCATATCTTCCCGTGGGTGTCGTAAGAGGCGACAGAGTTAAACTGAGTCAGAAGATGGGCAGGAGCATCTTTCTGGTAACAGCAAAATAATACTTCTACTAGTATAGTATATTACTATTTGGTAACGAGTATTTAATTAAAATCCTTTTAGTCGTGATGGTATTTGGATATTGTGCTCCATAGAGCATAGACACCTATATCTATCCTCGATTATGAATCAAAATGCGTTGTCACCCCTTAGGACTAAGATAGAGTGGAATCTTTGACGGTCCTCGGTTCTCTACACTGTCACTACCAGACAAATCGTAGCAGCAAAATGCAGTGATTTTAAGCTTACATGGAAATTTGTGTTAAATAGGAAAAATTAAATATTACTAAGCCATGGAAGGTTTTAGACGTTTACTTCCCCGACACTGTGGTGTATGAGATAGTAAAATGGAAGTTATTGAAGAATAGAAAATATCGAATATCCTTTTATCTACATCTTATTTCATTCAATTGCATAAGTCTAGTATATAATAATTTAACGGTTGTCGTAAATAGCAAGACTTGAATATTAATGCTTCCCATTTTCATTTCATCCAGCCGTCGCGCAGCAAAATTTACATTACGCATGCAATATGGGTTCGATTCCTGACGTTGTGTGACTGCAAGTTTAGCGGTAAATATAAACATCATGAGAGACATACATTCCTGAAAAATAGCAATATCCAATTGTATAGACTAATAGTTCCCGCTTAGATCATAAAGAAGCAAGCCATGCTTACAAATTAATCTTCGAAGAGTTCCCCTATTTGTTTTTTTCTTTATTACATCCACACACTGTCCCTAATTTCACCTGTAAATCATAAAAGCGATGTTATTTTTTAAATAAAAGTTACAGCATATATACGTCCCACTGCTGAGCACAGGCTTCCCCTCATTTCTGAGAGGGGTTTAAGGCAAGGAATTGTCCGCCGCGCTGCCCCAATGCGTGTTTTTTTTTGTAGGATAAGGTGACAAACGAGCACAGAGTCCATGCGATGGTAAGTGGTTGCTACGGCCCATAGACTTCTACATCTATTCTCGATTACGAATCAAAATGCAGATGCGTTGTCACCCGTGAGGACTAAGATGGAACACCTCGTTTCCAGTAAAAAGGGTCTCCGATTCTCTACACTCACCATACGAAACACAGCAGCATTAAACTGCTATTTTACGTTGGTATTTTGTGTTGGCGAACTTTACATGTCTTCGAAATATTTTTTTTTAAATCAACCTAACATAAGATACACATAATTTTCATCCAAATAAATCAAAGAGCAGTGTCACATTGGTACCGCGCAGTGGCGTTGCAAGTATATCCAGTACTTCATATCATTTCGAGGTTGTCGTAAGAGGCGTCAGAGGGAAACAAATGAGATGGGCAGCAGGACTAAAGATAAAAAAACGTCCGTTGCCAACCAGCTTGCTAAGTGTAACAACTGTGACAAATATCCCCCCTATGAGGTAATTTATGGGGGAGGCCTGTGTTCAGCAGCGGACTTTAGTAGGCTGTAACGATAACGGTCACATTGATTGGCAGCTTGTAGTTCGGATTTATCGTTTACTTCACTACAGTCACGTGCGTTATACCGTTCTTTTACAATCACCATTGTTTAGCAATGTTTTTAATTAGCTTTAGGTTTCCTAACACAATGCAAGCGCCTAACGGGCCTTTGTAATATTTATTATGTACACCAATCGACGTTATTTCTTACATTCTTTTAGATCGTTTCAAATGTCAGCTTTCTATACGGAATTGTCCAGTAAATTATTCACTTCTGTTGCTTTCTGCGAACTATTTAATTCCGATTAGCGTCTCGGGATTTCTGAGGCAACTGAAAGTAAGTCAGTACATTCCAAATTCAAATTAAAAAAAACATTTTCGCTCCAGTAATGCTTAAAATTAAATATATTATCGGAACACTCCTTTTAAGTTGTAAAACTTGTGTTAGAAGGCTCCGCTCTTCTCATCTTTCATTCATATAAATCAGTTTAAAACTAGGATAACACATAGATTTTTGACTTATAGTATAACTTATATTGAAATTTAAAATATTTTTAAAATAAAATATATAATATCTGTAGGTGTTAGTTGTGTAATTGTGTAGTGTAAGTGTATGTGGTGTGTGCATGTTGAGGTGTTGTATATTTAGTAAATTATTAATTATAAACAACAAGTTAAATAATTATTTCTAAAAGTGTTTCGGTTTCGTTGTAATTTAAAGTTTTCAGCCATTCTGTTGTTTTCTTTTTAACTACTATGCTATGCAATGGATATATGCTTAAGATTTTATTTATTTTATTCCTTAATAGAAAACATCGAGATACCATTATTGGAATCGATATTGTTGAATACAATTCAGTACTTCTAGTAGCATAATAAATTACAAAACGTAGTTCATTGCTATTTTTAATAGAATAATAGTGACAAACGGACATACAGTCCACGTGATGGAAAGTGGATTCAAAATGACTTACATTGTGACGATAGAAGTGCCTTAGTCTCACTTACTTTTACACTTTAGTTGGCATATTTTCTACGGAAGTTCCTCATTGAATCAGACTATTTTAAACGTGAGAATAATCATAAACTACTTTTTATTTATTTATTTTATTCTTTATTGCACCAAAGATTTTGTACAAAAGGCGAGCTTAATGCTATATGGTATTCTCTACCAGCTAACCTTGGGTAGAACAGAGAGTGAGTTATGGGACAGTAAAGTTGTCATGATCACATTCAATTCAAATATGTACATGGCTATACATACATAAAATATACATATATATACACACACATATATATATATATTATAAAACATAGGTACATAAAACTTACTTTATATGTTTATAGTTATTTGTATTTACATTTATTTAGATACACATATTTATACACATATATCAAAATAAATATATATACAAATAACTATATATAAACATATAAAGTAAGTTTTTATTATACCTATAAATTGTAATAAGAATGTGACCTGTCTGTCTGTGATAAAGAGTATTATCGTTTACGTGATTGATTCGTTGAATGTTTTTTATTGTACTTTGTTTTTTTTTATTTTTAACTTAATTTTGTTTAAATTATTGATTGTGTAGAAAATATTGTTTTATTTTAAATAAAAATCTAAGTTATAACTTTTAAATTATAATATATACTTAACGCATTCGTTATCGTTACGTTTCATAATTGATTTTCAATCATTGCCTTGAATAGTTTGCATTGACTTGATGTAACGCGAGACGTTCTGTTGCACTTGCATGTAGAAACTCAGAAGCGCAGAGTCAGTACTCGTGTCACGAATGGCTCGCACCTTTTGTGGAAGAAGGTTACACGTGTAAGCTCTAAATCGTCGAATTCGCATAATTAAACATTATACTGGCGCCAAGTGCTAGCCGGTGTCGGGTTAAGTAATGTGTTACCATGTTAAGCACTATGAGACTTGCAAAGGTTTACAGTTGAGCACAAAGTCCACTTCATGGTGTGAAAATGCTGTGATCGATATCGTCTATTCATTAAAGCCTATAAAAGTCCACAAAGTTACAGGTTGGGTCTAATAGAAAAAAGTATTTCCAAGCACATTTTATCATTAGATTGTATATCCCACTATGCTACTTTATCGCTTCCGTAAACGTAATCGTAAAAAGGAATTAAAACAAGAAACAATTTATAAAAGGAAAATAAATAGGTAAACACGAGTGACACGTTATTGCTTTAAAATGTCACACGCGTGTTATACGGGCATGAGGGACGCGACGGGTCGCGGATGTCCGCGTGCATCTTCCGATCACAGCTGCCGTAAATATAATTTGTAAGTAGCTCATTAAAAAAAACTGACAAGTGCGAGGAGGACTCGCGGCCTAAAGGTTCTGTATGAAGTTAATTACGTATGTAGATAGTACATCCATTCCGGAATTTATAGGTAAGAAATAGTAAGTGAGATGAAGGAAAAACTTCACTTTGCAGTGGAAAAATGTTATTCCATACATCGGTCTTCATTACGGTTGATGCTCGATGCGAGATTGTAATTTTTTCAAAAGTTTTTTTAAAGTTATAACTACAAATTAACAAGTTTCTCTTTTTTACCTTTTATTGAGCTGTTAAACTTTGCTTCTTGACAAACCTCATGATTCTAGGTCAACTGATAAAAGATACCTTGCAAAGTGAATGAGTCGGCTCAACCGGGGAAGGACCACGCTCTCATAGAATATCAGCGTAAAATAGCACCTCAGTGCTGCTGTGTTTCGTATGGTGAGTGTTGTGAACTGGAGACTTTTTACTGAAAATGAGGCACTGCACCTTAGTCAGGAGCGACAATGAATCTGCATTTTGATTAGTATAAATGTAGATGTCTATGAGCCACAGCATCCACTTACCATCACGTGGACTGTGTGCTCGTTCGTCACCCCTATTCTATATAAAATAAAAATAAAACCTTACAGATTTTTATGAGTTAATTTGTAAATATCCAAATATGTGATATAAGTAAATGGTCATAAGGTACTTACTGTAATGCAGATCATTACGATTTAGGACATATTTTTGGATTCATATTAATATCATTACTCTCGCACAAATGAAACACGAAGCTTGTTCCTAAACAGAGGGCCCTTTTATGCTTTACGATTAAAGAAAATCGATAACTCGACAAAATAGTATCTATGATTAATATTTTTCGGATATCCGTGTCTTAAATTAACACTGATGATGATGACGTAATATAACGCGAATGAAACTGGCTCTTTTTTAAATTAAGAAATAAACATCCTATAATCTGTCGCTGATTATTTTTAATTTCTACTTGTGCTCAGACTAGTTTTTAAAACATAAGGTTTATTGGAAACATTCTTGTTCTTTATTTACATTCAGACGAGACACACGGAAGGATTATATTTTCGTGTTAATGTTCCGTAAAATAACAAAGAGCACTTTGATTTCCATCTTATTCTTCCTCAAATTGTAATCTTTAAATGATAAAAAAACATGGCAATTAACCCTATTTTTTATAAAACTGATGTTAAGTAGTTACTGTCCATGGAAACCTACTGCTAACTTTAAACAAGTTTAAAGTTGCAAATGCGTTGTTACCTCTGAGGACACGAATGGAATGCCTCACAGTCTTTTATTATACTGGCTCCGTATATCCTTTGGACTATAACAAAGCAGTGTAGGCATTACTACTTGGTGGTAGAAACAGGTATGAGAGTGGTATTTATCCAGATAGACTTCAAAGCACAAAGGAAGTCTCACCGCCTTAAGTTTGGTAGATTGTCATACATTTAGAGTGCTATTTATTTACAGTTGATTGTTCAACTAGCTTTTTTTTCTGGGGAAATTCTCATGGACACCTTTGGCTGCAGGGGCACCCAAAAGTTTATGCCGGATTTCTCCCGGCTAAAACTCCACGGTGGTCTCCATCAGCGTGTAAGGGCGTTCCCGGGATCTCAGTCGTTCGCATTGAATTTATTAGAGTTGGATTTCATGGGTTTTGATTTTTTGTGCAGAACCCTAATTGTATTTCTAAAATATAAGTTGCCTAAGTTATTCCTTGTGATATCAGCTATCTGCCAGTTAAAGTCCCGTCAAAATCAGTCCACCCATTTTGGAGATTAGCTGGAACAAGCAGACAGACAGACCCACAGACAAAAATTTTGGCATTGTGGCTGTGTTTGTAATTTCGTGTTTTTACTTTCGTGGATTTAGTTAAGTTGACCCTTGGCTTTTCTCTTGGATTACAGGACATACTTGGGTTATGGGAGGAATAGTACAGATAATTTACAGCCTCCGGCTGTTTTTTTAGATGACATTTTATAATTAATTGCAGAAAATAATTTAACAATTTAAATAATTTAAGTTTTATTTTACTTTATTTAACAATTTCTACAAAACTGCATTATTTTTTTGATGCAGATTTTGTGTCCTTTTCAATTTATTTAAACAGCTTATCACGAAAACGAGTGATTTCATTACATATACCTACAAATCATAAAACATAAATTATAATAAAACCCCAGGTTCTGCAAGAATAGGATTTATTGACATACTTATAAAATATTTAAATCTTCGAAATAAGACATATTTTAACTTCGTTCGCGCCGGGCTCAGATGAAGTAATAACGGTGTTATGAAAACAAACACGTGATCCTATCGTGACTTATTACAGCATAGGTATGTATTTGTGGTTATCAGAAAACAGTCACTCGTAATCACTTTGTAGGGTTCTTTGAATAAGAATATTTATTGCTACGTCCATTATCTTACGCTTACGTACTTTCATTGCGTTATACGTTTTCTACAAAAATATTATACCTGTTTAATGTTCACAACAAACACATGGTAAGATTAGCTTATTATATTAGGGGTCGATTTTCCACCCGTCGAATAAACTAAATGTATATTAATACATAACATATAAAGGATATAAAAGTGATATTGAATTATTTTATTTATTTTGTTGTATTTTATCTAATGAATAATTTTTATATGAGGATTGAACAATGTAGGTAAGATTTTTCAAATTAAAAATCAAAAACATAGTAGTTATTTTTTTCTTTTTTATATAATTAAATTGAGGAAGATACATCTATTTCCATGTCGATAGGAGCCGTGACAGTTCAGGGCTAAGCTCTTGGGTTAGTGGCAGTCGTTCAGACAAAAATTTAAAGAAATTAAAATATTAACTCTGGCCTCTCAACACATTTATTAAAATGTAATACGTACACAGAAATAAAAGTAGTTTTTCAACAGTAAGTGATATTCATTCTGTAAATACTAGGAATAGATACAAGCTTGTAGTACGAGTAGCAGTTACTCGACTCCACTGAGTCAGTAATTCATTCTTGGGGCGATGTATACGCTTTTACAACAAAACCCCAGAAAATATACAAAATTTGACCAGCACAAAGTTCAAAAACTTTATTTAACTAAGTTTCTATAATATTAAGGAATTTATGGATGATAATAACCCCTGGGAAGGGTGATCGCTATCAAGCTATTTCTAATTTGTTTGTGTTGTTAATTGTAACATACATGATAACTAAGCTGTTATTAAAAAAATAGTCCAGCTGGGTTTCTTGCTGGTTCTTCCCAGGACAGAGGTTTTTTCCGAACCAGTGGTATATTAAAAAACGTGACTTTCAATAGGTATTATTTATAATCTATATTGAATAAAAAAGTTTCTGTTTCTGTTATTTGATTAAACAGTATAAATATTATAAATCACGACATAACGTGATTGTAAGTTCATATCATACATTTTGAATAACTTGTTCAGGTCAGATCATAATCAAGACTATTTTTAAATCTTTGCACTTTATGAGCCTATAAGGCGCTATTAGTCTTAAAATAGCGTACCCGTTTTATTACATTACGGTACCTCCAGGTATTTAGAACTTGTTCCAAACCCCAATAAGAACGAGCCGTAAGTGCATTAACCCCGCACCTGTACCGGACGATGCACTTACTAGAGTGCCTCGTTTGTAAGTCATCAACATAATTTACAAATATTAAAATACGGTTAAGGTTATATACCTATGCCTATATATTTATAGCACCTCGCTAGTCTTTAAACCCGTAAAAAAAACCGCGCTTCGAGACATTGTCTGACGCGCTTGGGAGGAGGTGTGACGCTCACACGGAAGGGGAGGGAGTGGATAAAATTTAACTTCGCTCTATAAAGCCGATAAAAGTAGATAAAAGTACTCCTTTAATTTTGGCAATTTTTCCATATATTGCTATCTAAAATGCTTGAATTAGGTGTTATGTCATGTCATATACCTACGCGACTGAAACCGCTGGGTATATCTGTAGGCAGTGTCTTAGATTATATTGTGAACATTTTCGTTCGATTTTCACCAAAAGACAGACTGATTTACGAAGTATGTTTATGTAGTTATATGTTTAGGTATTGTATATGTTTTTAAGAATATTTTGTACATATCAAATAATATTACGCTATATATTATATCGAATAAGTCGTTAAAACTGAGAGCTTCCATAACGTGCAATGCGTAAATCGATAAAGTTATTCATGTTCATAAGTCTATATATCTATTACTAAACTAAGAAAAACTTTTTGGTTTTATTTGCTGTTTTTTTTAATCAAGCGCGGTAGTTACTAAATTAAATTGTATGCGCTAAAATAAAAAATAAAACTTTGCTAAACATAAGTATTATAAAAGGAAGTCACTTCCGAGCGTCTAACAAAGATCACGATGTTATATATGTCTATCAATTAAGAATAGTTTGTAATTACAAAAAGAAAGTTAAAACTTTCTTTTTTGTAGAAAGTTTATTTTTCTATAATTATCACATTGCTTGACAATTATTCCACCTGTATCAATATATAGAAAAATAAGCTAGCACTTAGGTAAGACTTTAATGATTTTAAGAGTATTTATTTAAATATTTGTCTTGATCATAGAGATTGGATTAACAATTAAATAATTATTTAATCTATATGGTTTTAATCTACAAAGTTGATAGATGGCACTTGAGCAGCACAAGGGACTACTTCATAAGTCATAACTCTCTTAGAAATTAGAGGATCCTCGTGCCCAGCTCTGAGATGTATTTAGCTTGAAATTTTTTATTTAATTTTCTTTTAAATCTGCGCAGTTTATTTTATTAGACAGTAATGCCCTTGAAATACTATCTAATACTATTACTATCTTTGCCGTTTGTTGAAGTTATGTGATTTTAATGTTGAACACTTCCGGAAATGCGATAACAGCAGCGGTCAATTATCATTGTGTTATTATTATTAAGTATAAGTATTTATAGTTTGTTTGATATATATATCCTCGACAAACATAGAAAAAGTAGGTTTTTTTTCTTCAAATTTTTACAATAATAAATGTAGATTAATTTCCGAAAAATAAATTTATTTTTTTGATCTGGTTGCTTGTAAGTCTTTTTTTATATCATTGGGTGACAAACGAGCACACAGTCCACCTGATATGGTTCACAGCATCCACGGTAAGTGGATGCTATGACCCATAGACTTTTTATCTTCAAATGAAAGCCATAATGCAGATGCGCTGTTACCCCTGAGGACTAAGATGGAATGCCTCGACCTTCGATCAATTACTGATCGAAGACCTCGACTTTAGAAAAATGGGTCTCCGGTTCTACACACACCATACGAAAAATAGCAGCGTTAATCTGCTATTTTACGCTGGTATTCTGTGAGAGTGTGGTCGTGCCCCTGTCAAGGGGATATATGTATTTATATATTAGGCGTATACATTTCCTCTCATGTTGGTAGATTTTGGTGTCATTGATAAATAATGTTAATTTGCAAGTTCAACTTGGACTAATATACTATTAAGTACTAGTGTTTATAAAGTAATATTTACTAATAATTTAATAGGCTAAACCGTAATTATTAAAATGAACTGGGCTAAGACAGTTTGTTAATTAATAAAAAGGGTGTGGGTGCTATTTGGTCCGTTCTTACACTACTTCCCTTTCGGGTGACTAATTCCGTGTTCGATCCTTTTTTTCCAAAAAATATAGAATCGATTGTTTATAAAAAATTGTTTATAAAAAATATAGAATCGATTTATAATAATAGTTCAGCCGTACAAACTTAAAGGAACGTACATCACACGCAGACATTCCTATTTTTTACAGAATAAGGGGGTCAAATGTGGTCGCAGTCCACCTGATAGTAAGTGGCCAATAGACATTTACATTTGTCTTCGGTTATGAATCAAAATGTAGAGTCGTTGTCAGCCATATACAATAATATTTTAAAGACTAGACTTATGATACGTAACGCAACAGTATAGAGCTGTTATTTTACGCTGGCACGTTGTAAGCGTGGCCCTCCCTCCATGTAGCCAACCCACTCAAGCTGCAACCATAATATAGCTGCAGCGTGTAAGAATGAATTGAATTAAGAAGTTTACGAACAGTAGAATCTGTCTCTTTGGACCTCAAAACGTGAAAGGATATTGGAATATATAGTTTTATTTATCGTACCCATTAGAACAATTGTCCATCGGGAACTTAAGTGCTACGAAACAATTTACTTATCAATGATCATGCTTTATATTGATTTCCAATACTGATTATTCATTAAACACTTAACAATATAAAATGGAAACATATATTCGTGTCTACTCTACAGATTTTTTCTTAAATAGAAACGGAAAAATAAAACAAGGGTCATTCGCTTGGGTGCGATAGACTGTCATCGATCCGGTATTTTCCCACAGGTATCGATTTGCGAACAAATTTCAAATATACAATAAAATCGCGGTACAAATGGCGCAACCTACCGCGCCTGATCGATTACTGGTTCAAAGCGGTTAAAAGCGGCAATATATGCATTATCTGATATATTAGGAGATTGGTGAATCACCTATTTCACATAAAGTAGGTGTTTGATAAGGAGTAATTTATTATTATTATGGCTTTATCATTCTACTTTCACTGCCGAACGTGAGCAACCTGCATCAAACAACTAACTGCGTGCTTAATCAGTTCGTCACTCCATTTAGTGGGGGACAGTCCACAACTGCGCTTGCCAAAACCAGGCTGCCACTCGATAACATTTGTTTATTAAGTTTATTTTTTTACTGTCTCGTTTGTCCATTGGTGGGAGTCGGGCCAAAAATCAATTATTGAGTTTTTCTGTCAAGAAATTCTCAGTAGTAGTAGTCCGGAGTTAGAAAGCTTGGCCGTGGTTCTGCACCTGGTCTCCATCCGGTCTTGTCGGATTACCGTCCCATCAGACTATGAGAGTGAGGGAATAGAGAGTGCACATATGCTTGCGCGTACACTCGGACTCTATAATCCTGCCCGTGCAGATGGCAGTCAGTTAAGATTGGCCACCGTGACAAATTCGGTCTGGCGAACATTATTATTTTTATTGTAACTCTATTTTTCTGCGTATATCCTCGTTACGGATTTTAATCCGCAGAGAAATTTCAAGCATAGCTCTTTCAATCGCACGCTGAGTGACTACAAAAATCCACTCAAAGCTCATTACTTGGAGCTCGAATATTTCCCATAAAAATTCCCCTTCTTAATAACTGTATCTATCATATTATGTATGATAGATACAATTAAGAAGGGGACTCAACTCAACCTCAACTGTCATCGTCTTGTATTTTAATATTTATTTACATATATTCGACTGCCTCGTTGGTCTAATCAAAAACTGATCATGAGGTCCCAGGTTCGAATCCCGGGTCGGGCAAAATCAGTTATTAATATAATATCTAATCTAATAATCAGTTATTGAGAAATTCTCGGTAGCTACCCGGAGTCAGGAAGTTGGCGATGTCTCACCCCCGTGCTTCGGAAAGTACGTAAAGCCGTTGGTCCTGCGTCTGATCTCTCTCCAGTCGTCAGTTTATCATCCTATTGGACTTTTTTTATAGGATAACGGTGACAAACGAGCACACAGTCCACCTGATGGTAAGTGGATGCTGTGGCCCACAGAAATCTACATTTAACCTCGATTAAGAATCAAAATGCGGATGCGTTGTCACCCTTGAGGACTAAGATGGAATGCCTCGGATCCAGTAAAACGGGTCTTCGGTTCTCTACACTCACCATATGAGACACAGCAGCATTAAGCTGTTGTTTTACGCTAGTATTCTGTGAGACCGTGGTCCTTTCCCGGCCGAGCCAATCCATTCATGTTACAACCATATAACTGCAGCGTAACTCTACCAAGTAAAAGTATGAGGGTGAGGAAATAGAGAGTACACCTGCGCTTGCGCATACACTCGTGCACTATAATCGTGTACTGCGCCGATGGTTAATCTCCATTGAGGCTGGCCGTCTTGACCGGATATTATTATTTATATTCCTTTTACTTGTCTAATTTATGTACGCCTTTTTCCTATTTGCAATTCGTTGTAAACAACTGTAGTCTGCGCAAAAAGGTTGTCTTGAAGAAATCGCTTCCAGAGCAATAAGGCCGCCTAGTGTACTGTCTATTTATAATTTATTTAATTTGGTTTCGTTTTAATGTGTATTGGTGTGCAATAAAGAATATATTGATTGATTGATTGACTTTGGACTTCCTCATACGGCCAGCCGTGAAGGACCACATTTCAGTTCCGTAAGTCATCAAAGGCAACACGCACTGGTTATTATTACTCTATAGTTCATATTATTTGTTTGTTTTTTAATGTTATCTCTTACTATAACTTTTCCTGCATTAAAAATCGTAGTAAGTAAATAGCGCAGAAGTCAAACGGTTTTGTAACTGCGCTATAATTGTAATTTCGCGGACTTAAAAAACAAAACATACACATATATTTTTCCATACATACATATAATATACATATCAACTAATATACAGAATAACATACATAATAAATATTCAGAACATTAACCTTTCAAAAGCAAAGCTTGAGACAAAAGTCAAGACAATGGCTGTACGAACGGCTGTATCTGCTATTTCGACATGAATGAGAAAACTGTACATGATTGTTTTTCATTCTTTCATTACGGCCTTTCATAAGCCCACTGCTGAACCTCTGAGGCCTCCCCCAAGGGATGCCACCAAACACGTTCCTGAACCATCTGCACGTATCAGCTTCTTGCATGTCTTACCAAAAAGCCACTCCATCTAGTGGGGGCCGCCCTACACTTCGCCTACAGGTACGAGGCTGCCTTTCAAGAACATTTCTTCCCCATCGGTTGTCGGTTCATCGAGCTATATGGTCTGCCTATTGCCATTTCACCTCCGTTGAGTAACATGATTACAAGACAACATGTCTGCACTCAAAACTGTAATACAGTATTTCTAGTATAATTAAAATTGAAACCATAAACCTGTGTGAGTACATAGCACGTTTTAAATACCCCTATTGCAATGCCTCTCGTGGCCCTACTGATATGCGGCGAAAGTGAAATATTATGGGGTTTTAGTTTGTGCAATACTGGCATCACTCACTGTCTCCGTAAAAAAATATGTATTTTCTCATTAAAAAAAATTCGAAATTTGGACGTTCCAAAATCTTGACTTATGGCCAAATACTCGAATGCTACTCATATTTAAAATGTCGTTAAGTCTTGTGCTGTCACAGTCACTTTGTCTTAAAGTGATAGAGACAACACTAGACTTATGGCCAAATACTCGAATGCTACTAATTAATAAAATGTCGTTAAGTCTTGTGCTATCACAGTCACTTTGTCTTAAAGTGATAGAGAGAACACTAGACTTATGGCCAAATACTCGAATGCTACTAATTAATAAAATGTCGTTAAGTCTTGTGCTGTCACAGTCACTTTGTCTTAAAGTGATAGAGACAACACTAGACTTATGGCCAAATACTCGAATGCTACTAATTAATAAAATGTCGTTAAGTCTTGTGCTGTCACAGTCACTTTGTCTTAAAGTGATAGAGAGAACACTAGACTTAGGGCCGAATACTCGAATGCTACTTAATTTTTAAATGTCGTTAAGTCTCGTGCTGTCACAGTCACTTTGTCTTAAAGTGATAGAGACAACATTAGACTTAAAGACACCTTAAAATTGAGGAGCGTTTGAGTATTTTGTAATAAAGCAACAACTTCTAAATTAAACGTTAACAACAAATACTATTCTGCATTTATTACGTTTCACTTGCAATTACAAACCTCCCGTATGTTTTAAACTATTACGCACATAATTCTGGATTAACTATCGCTTTCGGAATTGTTTTTTCCTCGTCTGCGTCTGTCTCGTTTTGTGTAAGAAATTGATACACGCATTATCTAAATATGATATTATTATTTTTATCTGTCTAGACAATCGTAATTTTAAAACAGTCTTTACGTAATATCAGTTATTAAGTAATAATTAACCTTATATTTTGATTTTTATGTTTGAAATTTTATTGTTACAGATGCACCGAATGATGCGAATTACATGATATGCGGTGTTGTGATTGCCATGGCCCTTGTGGGGCTTATTATAGTACTGCTGGCTTTAACGATAAGGTAAGTATCAACATTATCTGCCCTTAATTATTTAAAGATTGTAATCGTATGTTTAAGTCAATGAAAAACTTATCTTAGATAATTTGATCTTCCTCTTTAACAGTCTTTTATAATACTCTACTGATAATATGCCGTTTTGATAATGCGCGTATTAAATTGCCTATACCTAATATATACTTTTTTTAAATCAATACCGTGGTCTTGCTTACAATCAACAATCTGTGAAAATTGGATTTGATATTTCCGAATGTATAAAACGCAAGGTCGGTCGTCACAGACCTGTTGGTTGAAATACAGGGAACATCACTTATAGGTAACGTTGATATTTGACAAATAAGTTGTAAAATCCCTTTTATTTACATCACCAGATATGTCAACAAGTATAATAGTAGTCAGTGTGTGATATTTGTCGTTTCCACTAACATTTTTGGGATACGTATGTATAATTCACGTATATACGTAAATTACAAATTCAAAATCCTAAACATTCTCAATTTATATATTTAATTTTAACGCTTGTTGGTAAAAAAAGTCATTATTATGGACATGAAAGGAAACCAATCAAAATCTAATTACTAAGCTACGTGCAATTAAAAAGTTTGAACAAGAAACGACAACAGAAAAATTACAAGCAACCATTAAGATAAAAGCAATAGGCAAAATACATTAAAACTAGATTTGTGTGCTGATTTAACCAATTTTAAATTAAATTTTATTTACATGTTATAGATTTTCGCAAAGTAACTCTTTGTTCTGTATTTAACAGAAAAATAATGAAATTAAATCATAAAATGAAAGTATTAGTAGTAAGTCTTAGTAGTTTTATCAAGGTAAAGATGTACCGTAAAATCACCTGTTGCGAAAACGGTAAATATGTACAGTTTTACGGATAATGGTTATTAAGTGTTTGTTGTTCAATGAACCTTTTCTAATATTGTTTTAGCTGGAATACACCACAACTTATTTACTTCACTATACACTATATATATTGAGATTAGAGATACCATATATCAGGATTTGTTCTGACATATCAGGACTTTTGTGTTCTTGTTAGGATTGTGGTGTGTGGAAATGTCTGTCTTTTTTATTTTAATAAAATATAGAAGGTTTTTACGTGGGAAGGGTGGATTCATCGACGTCGATTGATTGCGAGAGTACACATGACCAAGAATAAATTTTTTTTATATCAGGAATGTTCCATAGAGATCAGGTTATATATAATCTAAACCTTATTATTTTAACTTCAAGAAAAGAGCTTACTCGTATCTGAAAGGCCGGCAACGCACTTGCATTTGCCCTGGTGTTGCAGTTGTACATGGGTGGCGATAGTCATTTACCATCAATTGAGCTGCATGATCCTTTGCCCCCTCTTCTGTAAAAAAAACAATCAAATTTATAACGCTGAATATAAATAGATACACAAAACCTTCCAAAAGTAATAATATTTTGATTTAACTACACTAACTGTACGGATTAGAATAAATCAAAACACGACTACGGAGATTGTGCCAAAATACGTCTTCATAAATCGCGTCTTGCTCAAGTGGTTAATGTTATTGCAGAGTAAATATTTTTAATGAAACGGTCATTTATATCGTATCTATTTCATCGCCCTTGACGTTTAAACTAACAACTTTATTCCGAGTATTTCTAGAAAAGTCTGTCTTCTGCATTAACAACGCTAATTAACCGAACATATCCATATTTATTTTGATATGCATATGCGATGCATTGAGACGTTTGGCAAAATGTCAAAAAGAGCTTCTTTGCAAATCACTGCATTCCCAGCCGATTGTGTAATTTCCTTTCGTCTCAGATTTTGAACGAGACATCGTAAACTGTACTCCTTTACGATACACTAATTTTCATATGTTTTATTTATTAAGGATGTTTGCTACCAAGTTTAAAGACCACGAAATCAATAAATTTCTGTGCAATGCCTGATTCTATCAACTACGTTTGTTTGTTTCCGTTTAGTTATTAAGTTATTAAACTAATTCTAGGAAATACTGACCGATATTTGGTGCATGTTTACCATATTAAAAACGCTTCCTTTCCATCAAAATTAAATAAAAATTATTTAATTGTACAAGGTACAATCTATGAATATAAACTTCGTACGCTTTGTTCTTTCTACTTTGTAAACGAATAATTTCCGTGAAGCTTATGCTTCTACATTGGGTCGAGTCTTTTCTTTAAAATAAGCTATAATTACCTAAACAGGGTTTTTTTACACTTACATTACATTATTTAGTTTAGGAGACAGATTCCATAAATTTCCGTCCGTAAATTAGAGCTAGAATTGGGGCTAATCATCCAATTATTTTTCTTAAAAAAAATAATGTTACAAATGAACTTAAATTCTACCTGATGGTAAGTGGCTACTGCATACCATCGACATCTATACTGACCTGAAACAAGGAAGGCTTCAGAGGCGTTGTCAACTGTGAGAACTGAGATGGAAAAAAAAATTCCTCACAGCCTGTAATTATACTAGCGCTCTATAATTTACAGACTGTGGATATTAATTTATATATTCATATCTAATTATAAAATAAAGGGGAGCATAACAGCTGTTGCATCTTCACTCCCGGAATAATATAACATGACATTGAGTTTGCAATTCATGTACATAAAGTACTAAACAACAACATAACTACTGTAATCATTTAAAAGATCATCATAGATTTAACAGATGTCTTTTTGTTCCGGCAGTTACTCAGCACAATGAAAAATCATAGAATTCTACGTCATTATTATCGTGATGAGTTAACGCTTCCTCCTTGTCTTTTTTATGTATGTAATTTATCGTATTGTTAACATTATTAGCAATTTTATCGCAATAGAATAATATCTTGCCTTGGTAAGTAACCACGTATCGTAATAAGCGACGGAGGCAAATTTAACAGGAGATTTATATTAACTCCTAAAAATAATTAAAAAAAACATAAACATCTTTGGCCTTGTCACTTCGGCAGGTTTAATTCAAAAATTTTGTTTTTATTTTTTGTAAAATATCAGTGCTTTAGGTTTCTACTGCATTCACATGTTACTTACGCCCTATTTTTTTTCAGTCGGTAAAAAAGATCACCAGTATATAATGTATGCGGTTTTTTGTTATAGCTTTTGCGGTTTTTTTGCGATTATTTTTATGAGTAGTCTAAGCAATCCCCGGTACTTTAAATTTGCTTAAAGTCGGATGAAAGTAGTATGTGAAGGATTGTAATTAGCAATTCTCATCACCATTTTGTAACTTCACGAAGGTATTAGCCTGTAAGCCTTCCTAATTAAAAAAATAAATAAATATATAAATATGTTCCTAGTGTATTGTGAACTTATTTAGGCTAATTATTAATAAACACACAATAAACAAATTATTTGCCCGTACGAAGCCACCTCATACCCGCAGTAGACTATTTCGGCCGTTATATACAAACTAAAGGTAATATCGACACACTTAATAACATATTAATACACTTGTGTACCCTGTAGATTTGATTGTAACTTAAGTTTATTTATTATTAATATGATAATTAGGAAACACTTAATTTCAATCCAAAAGAAACAAAAGCTTCTCAGACTATAACCCAAACATTCAAAAGCAAATTTAACATCTGCACGATGACATAACCATTCATCGCTTACAACAATTCAAGACAATCATTTGCTCAAGGCGATAGAATGTTTTAGTAACATTGTCCATTCCAAGGATTTAGTCAAACGCCAGTATTTAGCTAGTTACGTTTCACTTCTTGTCTATATTTATCATAGTTTATTTTGTACCGAGATCGAAGATTTCGTTTTTTGTATATTTTATGCGAAGCAGCAAATTTGTTTAGACATGTAGGAGTATTTATCTGTCTGCGATTTTCACAAACAGCAAGTTTCTATTATAAGATCCAAAAAAATATATGTAAACATTTTTAATAAAACTAATTCAAATTAAAACACTATCTACAAATATGACGTGTAAAATCCTAGTCCTTCATTTTGTTTGTAACTGCGTCAAGAATATAATGGTAAAGGAATAAGTCGATTGTATTTCTAGTTATTTTATAGAATATAGTGGAATGTGCACACAGACGACTTGATGGTATTCTCTATTCAGGATAAAATTGTAAATGCGTCGTCTGGTACCCCTGAGAACTAAGATAGAATACCTCGTTACCAATAAAATGGTTAGCTCATTATAGAATTGAATACATTTCGGTAAATTTTGAATAAATTATTAATCATAGGCTCATCACCACACTTTTTAGATCTATCAAATTAAATTAAAACTTTTTTTCAAATTACGTATTATAGACAAAGAATCGTGTGAGATTAATACAAGTTTACGCAGTACAAATACGTAAACGTTCAAAGTTTCATAGGCCAACGTTTTCAGAACTTTAGATTTTTAAAAGCAAATAGAATGGTTGGAAAAGTTAAATTACTCATAGTATGTTTACATTCCATGTTATGCAATAATAGTTTCAAAAGTTAATGTTAAAATTTCGTTTAATAACTATTATTTTTAGCATTATTTCAATATGATTTTTTTCTAGTAAAATATTCTGTTTGTATTGCCTTGAACTAAATAAAGGATCCTTTTTTTAATAGTTCATATTAAATTTGCCAAGTTTCCTATTAATTTACGAACACCATAGAATAGCCCAGACACAGACGCTGGTATTATGAAGAATGTGTGGAACGTTTTATGTTTAGTAAGCATAATATTATATTTACTTATAATAACGGGCAATTTACATTTTATCAATAATATTTAAATTAATATTTACAAACTTAATTATCTGTATATTAAATTATCTATCTATCCATCTATATATATAATTTTATTTTAAACTGTACACATACTACATGTAAAATAGAATTTAATTTGCAATTGGTCATATAAAGTCACAAAATGCTAACTCGAACACAACAGAACTAAACAATTATATAACTAGGTCAAACACATGTTACATCCAATAACGTGTAACATTTAGATACCAATGTGGCGAAACACGAATATAATGCTGCATTTTAAACTTTTTGTATTGACGGTAGAAGGAAAATAATGAGAAATATTTTTCTATAGTATGTACCGTTAATATGCACAAAGTAATAAGACGAAGAACGAGAAGTGTTAATGTTTGTGATAAACCAAGCTGCTTTAGATATTTTTGTTAAAAATTAAAGTTTTAATTATAGTGTTAATTATATTTTAAAAGTATTGACAAGCAATTTATGCATAATTTATATTAATAATTTGTGTGTACGTAACATTTTACAATGATCATTGTGACGATACTCGTGAGATCTTTTAGGAAAATTTTGAAAAATATGTAAGTAAATTAGAAATCGATTGATATTATTAGATTTTTTTCCTTTTATAGTTATTATAAATGTGTCCAGTTTTTAGTTCTGTGTACGGTAGTTTTTGTTTTACATGAGAGCCATAAACGAGCTTGCTTGAATCTAAATGGAAGAGTTCGCTTGAATCTATATCGCTAGTGTAACCCATGGACATATGCAACTGATTCCAATCGAAGAAAGCCGATATGATACGTTGCCAGCCTGAGCACTATCATGAAAGCCTTTATATAGCCTGTGATTACATTGCATTCGAAACGTGATACAGTAGGGGATGCACTGCTACTGTGTCAGTAAATGGATGAGGCCTGTGATCAGCAGTAGGTCAGCAGCCTAATGGATAAATTCAACAAGTTTATCATACCTTACCCTTTAATGTAACATAATTAACTTTTTCTATTTTAATTTTTAACTAACGCAATTTAAAGATGTTATATATAATTCATAGTATATTAAAATGAGTTAAAAATTACTAATTACTTCTTTTTTAATTATTTACTGTTACTTATAATTTTATTTTTATTCAAATTTAACTTTTGAGTATGTCTAATATTAAATGAAATATTCTTAATTGCTTAACGACAGTTTTTTAACCTAAATCCAAATTAAAACCAGAATTTCAACAATAATTTTGACGTTGTAGTTATAAGTAGGATTTTGAAAATAGGATTTATAAAATTACTACATGACATCTTCATATTTTGATATCCTTGGAATTCAACACTTCTATTTTAATGAAGTAAACTTCGACATTTTACAAATCTCAAAAAAAAAAATGATGACATCGTCTCCAAATTAATTCTACTCGAAGCTCGAAAAATAATTATTAATTAATTACGTATAATATATTGTAAAATAAATTTTTCTTATATTTTCTTTTCTTATTAATAGATTACTAGATTCTATACTTTTTTTACACAAAAAATCGAACTTGCAAGACTTCTAAATGGGAAGTCTATACATAGTAAGAGCTGAGCAAATCGCACCGATGTCTATATTTCGTAGAAAATTACATTAATAGCAATTTGTTATAAAACAGCTTTAAATTTAATAAGGAAATATTTAGCGACTACGAAACCGCTTAGTACTAAATTATACAAGTTAATGTCACGCCAGTAGGAATGGTCAGTGGCCATATTACATTTTGGAAACTGGAATTTGACATAGACAAATAGGTCCTAAATAGGGTGGCCAAATCATATACCGTAAAGAAGACAGATTAGTAAAAATGTCCTAGTGATTAATGATAGTAGCTATTTTTACATAAAAACAAATCAGGAGATGCGCAGCAGTGTCTTCTTAAGAAGGACTAAAAAAGTTGCGGCAGCCAACCCGCTTGCCAACTTGCGTGCCAACTATGGCAAATATCATCGCTATGAGGCAATTTATGGGGGAGGCCTAAGTTCAGTACCTAGTGGACTTTGGACTTTGATAGACTGTAAGGGTAACGACTATATAAAAACCCTCGTGCGACAGGCCATAAAATGCGAAGAATCAATTTATGTTATAACTTGCTTATGATGGTACATAAAATGAAGTTTGAAAATTAATTATACTTTGAAAATATTAAAGATTGATGAAATTTATATTTTTGGATTATGTCATATCATGTAGGGGACGAAGGAAATGTCTGAAAAATCTCATAACCTCCTACAATAAAGGCTGATACTAACTACTATAGAGTAGTTGGTATCACACCCTTTATTGTAAGTCAAATGTAAAAGCTGACGATGAGAGTGGTTTAACATATGAGCAACCGTGTGTGTGTGTGTGTGGATATGTCGATTGTGGCAAATACTCTCTCCCTCCTACATTTTTCACCAATTACAGAAAAAGGAGGAGGTGCCCAATTCGACTGTCTTTTTTTTTAGAACTTTTTCCTAGATGAACTGATTTTAATGATGCTTTTTGTATTTGAAAGCTAATAAGCTTCTCATGTGGTCCCATTTTGAACAAGATCTGATCAGTAGTTTTTGTGTTATCCTTAATAATGCGTATTTAATTAACTCATTTTATTTATATTGGAGTGGGTTGTATTAAATATTTAATTTTACCACTTGTTTAGTAACAATACATGGATCTATCACGGGCTGTCAAAACAAAGGGTTGTTTTTAACATGGAGTTCGTGTGAATATTATCATTACAGCGTATAAAATTACATTGGCAATTAAATTAGGCCTCTCCTAGATTGTCTTAATGTTTCTAAGCTTGGCATTCGAGTTGGCAACAATGCCAAATGTTATAGGGTTATTATTTTGAGTTTTCTGGAAATCGCTGCTGCCGCCACTACACGGCTTGAGTGGAGTGAGTATCGGACTATCCTAATTAATTGTTCAACGTGTGGTTACCACGTAATTGAAACCCTACACGGCTTGTATACGCGAACTACTTTACACTAGTTCTATCTTATAAATACTAGTTCCAATTTAGCGTGAACATTTAGAGAACTAATTGTTTACTTCCGCAATTGGATATATTAATTTACCCAGTGCGGACACAATAACAAATTGTTTAACTGACGCTATGTTTTAATTGTTGTGAGATAAAAATAATATTTGTGACAGTCGTACAACGCACATAGCATTATTTATTTCATAGCGTTACCATATACCATAGCAACCGATATTTTAAACATGGGACGATATAATATCATCACAGGTAATAAAAAATAATGAAAAAAATGCAAGAATTTTTACTCGGCAGGCATATATTTAATATTTAGCTTATTCCGCTTTTTCCTACCAACTGTTTGGTGGGAAAAAATGAGAGAGTGAGAAGTGAGAAAGACTCTTAAAAATGTTCTTGTCTGCTTTTCCCCACTAATCGATTCTTGGTGACACAATTACACTGTTGTAATAACCTCGTCCACCATTTAGACCAGATACTTATCGTCCATGTGTGAGACGAACTGGAGCGAAACGTTACATGCAGTTAATCACCAGTAATAGTTTTTAATAATGCAATCGGTTCAATAAAAATCATAGATGACCGATAAATGTGAGGCAAAAGTTAAATTAAGCTGTTCATTAAAGCGCAATTATTAAGTTATGCAATAATATCCCCTTTAGTTTCCAGACTAAACATATGATGAGGAAAAAATGTAAATACTTCTAAATATCTTTTCATCGATAAATTTGTATTATTTTCATTAGAATTGTTCATCCATAATATGCACAGACGTCATATCGTCATATACCAGCTATTAAAACAAACATTATACAACAATGAACCAAACATCAAGGTTTACTGGCACAAGGCTGGCTTTCCGCCAAATTTGCCGTCTGGATGTTCAAAGTTCGCAATGATCGACGTTAATTTTCGCCGATCCAAAATTACAACTGTATACGATCGTTGGTGATAGCGAAATTGTAAACAATATGGATTTACTACTATTTTACATATTGCTTTCAGTTAAAACCATTGATTTACGATTTTAAGCCATACCATACGTGATAGAGCAACGCTGCAGCTATATTATGATTGCAGCACGCACGGGTCGGCTCGACCGAAATAAGACCACGGTCTCACAGAAAACCAGCGTAAAACAGCTTAATTTTGATGTGTTTCGTATGGTGAGTGTAGAGAACCAGAGACCTTCTTTACTGGAAACGAGTCATCCCACCTTAGTCCTTAGAGGTGACTGAATGCATCTGCATTTTGTTTTTGATTCTCTAGGTGATGCCTATGGTTTACAGCATGCACTTATCACTTGCACTTATCATATCACTTGGACTGTGTGCTCGTTTTTCAGCCCTTTTCTTTAAAAAAACCTATGTTTCGTTCGCGAATACGAGTATAATGTCAGGTTATAAATATAAATATGAATTCATTTATATCTGTTGTAAGCGGCCTTAGCGAATAATTACCATCCATATTTTTAAAAAGTTTTTTTTCTAATTTATTTTTCGTGTAGTTCGTTTTATGTGTCGTGATAGAACTTTGTCGCACTTGACTTCGTTGTGTTTTTGACATTTGGTTAATATAAAAATAAGACGAATTGTTAATACTTTGTAACCATTTATGACAATTATGACAAATATATGTATAGTGTATAATCGCTTCGTTTAAAACAGATTTACAATGGTTAACTAGCGTAAACTTTCTCCAAGATTAGTATTTGTTGCAGAAATATTTCTTAGACCTATAATTTGTTTATCTTTGCAAAAATGTAGAAACGTATATTTCTTGCAGATCTAAAACCAGCTTTCTTTCTTTCGTTTTCTATTACGCTTTTTAATACTTGATCCGCTACCAATGATGGCTTGATTTTTAAATTCACTTTTCTCATAACCTTTAATGATTAAATTTGCGCAATAAATTTTATTACTTATTACTATAAAATAGGTTACAGTCACCGTCTAACACTGCCTTCATAAACATTATGAATGAGTTACTTGCATATTAAACGCAGTGTTCAATATCTAATTATTATCAATTAATAATGCATTACACGCAATGTAGCTCTGTGGAGTTAGAAGTTTGTAGTGTAAGAATAGTCCTCCAAGTTAAGCAGGCCTTAAATCAATTATGATGATACATCTCCACGTGGCCGGAAGTAAAAAACAAAAACATTAAATTGGTCAAGTTTCAAGGCAAGTTGGTGCAGTTATTTTTAAATACTTTTCGAAGAATATTTAAATAAGTTAAGCAAAATTACAAAATAATGTATTTTGTGACTTTCACATGGTAATTCAAAGAGCTTTTGATTGGTATCCTATTAGATGAATAACTTTTTTTCGAATTCTCTTTTTCCCTCCAAGTTTAAGACCCCTTAAGAAAAAGGTTCGAGTTTTTAATCTTACACCTGTATTCGTTAACAATTTTTAAGGGAAAACTTCAGACGGAATACGGAACATTAAACAGCACTTACTCGTATTTTTATTTCTATAACATCCAATAGGTATCACCAAGATCGATCAAGAGACAAGAATTGGACTCAGAGTCAAGGATATTGAGCCCTTCATTATAATATTATAGCTATTAAGGAATAGGATTACCAATGCATTTACAATACGTTTATTTGAGTTGTTCCCAATTATTCAGTTGGGATTCGAAATTAGGCACATACATATTGAAGTAGAACCGTGGTAGCTCAGATGGTTAGCACTCGCTGTAAATTTAACAGTACGTGAGCAAACTGGGTTCGATCCCCGCCGGCACCAATGAAATTGTTAAATGCAATTTTAAGTGCTGATTTACCACGTGCTCGGCGGTGAAGGCAAACATGGTGAGGAAACCTGCATGTCAGAGAAATAAGAAAAAATATTTCGAAGACATGTGAAGTTTGTCAACACGCATTGGGGCAACGCGGCGGACAATTCCTTGCCCTAAAACCCTCTCAGAAATGAGCGGAGACCTGTGCCCAGCTGTGGGACGTATATAGGCTGTAGCTTTACTTTGCTTTACTTATATTGAAGTACAATCTATACAATTAAATGAAATTAAAGTAAGTATCTGTTTTTATTGTCAAACTAACAGCTTTTTAATTAATACGGATGAAAGTATACGGTGTACTTAAAACAAATTAAAAAAAAATCTGTTTCGATTCGGCTAATCTAGATCGATTTTGATGGGACTTTCACTGGCAAATAGCTGATGTCAATGCTCATCAAGCATGGAAATACTCTTACTATTAGATCATTTGTTTGAAATTATTGTGGTACAATACACATTTTACACATATAGGTGCAGTTACATTAGTTAACAGATTAATTCGTCCAGTAATTTTAACTTTATCGGTGGGAAACTTTCCAAGTGGCTTTGCCAAACGATTTTAAAGAAAAGTTATTTATAATTCATACAATTATTTAATGTTGGTTTGAGATGTTTATGTGGGCATAATTACAACAAATGAAAATTCGCTATATGCATTACTGGCCTAGAATGTCGTTAAAAGCGACTAATGAGTTTGTGATAGCTTAGGTGATGGATTAGCCCTCCGAGGAATACTATAATATGTTTAACCTAATAATTTACCATGTAAAACAATCCTCGGATGACTCTATGATACCAATGTAAAGATTAAAGCCATTTCCTGATAAAACAATGACAACAAGATGTAGACAATAGAAATATGTGATGTGTGTGATCATTATTGAAATGAAATAGTAAACATAAAAAGGAGAGTTTTTCTAGCAACCCCATTTTCTATCATTAAACCATGAATTAAACTATGTAGAGGTTATGCATTTATGATATATAAAGAAAATTATATTGTATATAAAATATTCGTATTAAGTATATTATATGTGTTTCGTCAACTGTGTCCGGTCATAACCACAACATCAAACTTGTTTGCATGTTCTGACTGTGATGTTGGCCCAGTACTACCTAGATCAGCCTGGCGCAAACATTTTCAAGCACGATGGCTGCCTTTGAAGGCAAACAAATAAACTTCATTTAAAACGTATCGTAAAATTATGCAGCAAAGAGCATATCTTTACTAAGAAATAATAAAAATTTTGTAAAATATATGAGACTATAATAATAATATAAAAATATCGTTATATTATCGAGCTTAATGACTTGATGAAATATGTAATATACTAGCCGATTCAATGGAATTCAAACGTTAGTTACTGGAAACGCGTCGCCATCATGGTTCATGTAAAAATAATTGATCGAGTTAGAAATAAAGCGAGGTCGTTGTCAGGCGGGTGGGGCGATCGCTAATTCAACTGACAATGTATTTTGTTTACAATGGCTATTGATTTTGAATCACAGATGCATTTCTATATTATTTACAGTAAATTCAATAATAAGTCTTGTTCCGTATGTGTATAAATCGAAAATACAAAAATATCCACTTGACACAATGTGCAATTTGCGGGTGCAATTAGATCTGCTTTCATTGTCCTTTTCTCATTGTTTTCCTTTACACACCGCAGGCTTCCTCTGATTTCTGATAGATTATGGGGCAATTAATAATTATGCTTGTTTATATAGTATGTTTCCACTTGAACAATTTATGTCTGTAAACAGCCTCCACAATACAGGGGAAAAACGTAGTGTGGGAATTACGTTTTTTTAAAGATACAAATCGTACGGCTTCAATTCGTGTTTGCAGAATTCACATGCCTTCAAAATATTTTTATTTCTTAAACATGCAGGTGTCATCACGATGTTTCCTTCACAACTGAGAAATTTGTAAATTAGCACTTAAAATTTCAACGAATAATTTATTTTGGTGCCGTTGTGATTGCATTCACAGTCATGCCAGGTAGCTCGCATATTGTAAGCTACCTGAGCTGGATTCCCACTTTTTTTTATTTAAACATGGCTTTCATCATCGTTACTAGCATTATAGTTTATCACAATTCCACTGCTGAACATAGTTTTTCTCCATAGATGTCTACAAAGCACGGTCTTACCCGGAGCTACCTGCATGCGTCGACTTTGTCCCCATTAAATCGCCATTCCACCTAGCTGAAAACTGGCCTTATTCTAATTTAAGTCTGTGATAGCTGCATACGTGGTAATAACTTAATTATAGACTATTCTACAGGTAAAAGGTAAAGATATGTTTTTATAAATGTATAAATTAAAATTATTGTAATATTCAGTTAAACTGGATTTTAAAACATAACGCAATTCATCTAAAAGATCACTCCTTTGTATTCGGAAGTCAATAATAGAACTATATGTGCGTGCATACATATTTTTTGTGATATTGTACAAATAATCTGACTACCAATCTGATGGTTAATGACAATTGCACCCCAAGAGCCTCAACAATAAAAACAAAGGATTCGCTTAAAAATTTAACCAAAAAAAAATCTATATATTGTATTGTAAAGACAAAATGTCTTAGTCCTAATGCGTTACAATATATAGATTACAGTAGACACTTACCTTTTATTATTTTTCATTAGCCTTTAAAGTTCACTGCTGTATATGGGTCCTTCCTCTCGTGTTTTTTATCGTCCCGATAAGAAAATTAAAAATTTTCAAAAACCGGAAAATTATTGTTCTTACTACGTTTTTGGAAAATTGAGTTTTCATCAAATCTTAACGTTTTGAGGTCACAGGAAGCCACCCTGACAATTTTTCGATGATGTTTGTATGTCTGTGTGTCAGTATGCGTGTGTGTGCGCGTGTTAGCTACCCTTCATACTGGAACACAGCAGTAAGTGCATTGATGCTTAGGTATATTAAATAAGTGAGAAAGTGATATCAACGAATTAACATGCAGAAAAGAGAGAAAAACCTCATAGTGTATTATTTTAAGAAAGTTACAAACAACCTGAAATGATTTCAACACACAACTGGAGCTTAGCTAAATAAAAAAATCGAATAAACACTTTACCTTGTTACCTATTATTTTCTTTTTTTACTTAGACGTTAAATTGCTCAAAATTACCGAGTGGTTAATCTGTTTAATTAAGAATTTAAAAAGAAATTATGTCGCTGCAATTTATCTAATCACCGGATAATGGCATCAATGTTTAAAACGTTAAACAATATACAAGCTTTGACGTCAAAGCTCCATAGAACATATTATTATGTACTTGATCGATTTAGGAGTTAAACTGGAATTAAGAACAATGTTTAAATTTTTACCCCTGGGTTTCTTTCTGTTTTTCAAAACTCCCACTGGGTTTTTGTTTTTTATTTGGTTCTTCCCAGGACTGAGATGTTTTCTCAACGATTGATAACAGGAAAAATACTTTTAATAAGTTTTTTTTTCAGTTACTGTTATCACTGGTTACTGTATATTCTTTAAACAATATTATCGTCTCCCTCAGATTTTCCTAGCGTATGTTCACTTATAACGATCTAAATAAGCAATGAAGCGAAACGAGCAAAGTTACAATGCCTATATGGGCTTGAAATTGAATATTCAGTCGTGCTGCAAATACAACGTCTGGTTAGCTGTTCCCCAGTTCGAACTTGCCACAACTTGTTATTTATGAATAAGATCCAGTCGACATTCGTTGACGTGGGACTGTTTTCGGTAAAGCCACGGTGATCGTGTAACAAAGCCGCCTCGTTCGAGATAATTTGCATATGAAATAAGTTAAACGTTTTCACTTGAAATCATATCACGGTATTTAGCAACATCGACATGGAGGATTATGTCGAATGTTACTTACTTAACCATAATGTTTGCTTTAACGTTAAAGTTCAATAACGTAACACGTAATTGTTGAGGGCTTTCTGGGTGCGAGGTCGAGCCCCCATATCATAGCAATAAGGTAACGGGAGAGTTGTCCACCACCCACCGCTGCGCGGCGAGGTGCGGCGTCACGAGCGCCGTACAGACAGTAAAATAGTCACCGTCGTGTCGGCCGTATGAAAACGGCGGCTGACCGCCAGTCTGCGCCAAAACGCGCGCCCGAGCGCCCCACGGTGGCGCCTTGCTGCCGCCGCCCCAACACTCCCTGTGTCAAGTGTCTGTGCACGCCTTTCGATGCTCTTCGCTCCGATCGCCGTCGAGGCGATGAAGTGTAAAGAGGAAAACTGCGAAGTCGGCGTTGTACTGGAGCACAACTCTCTGATCGTACTCTCTGTGAACAAGACTATCGTTTGCCTCTGCGGGAGGGACAAGAACAACCCATTCGAACGCGGGTAACTCGAAACGCTTGTGTTAATGTTATCAAACACGTTCACGTAATTGATAGTCGAATGCAGTGGACAGCTGGCTCGATGCGGTCGTCCTGATATGAGCTAAACTGTGCTTCTAGGCATGACTACTTACATTTTGCGTGCTGATTTATTTTTGGTTTCGAAAAATGTCACGATATCAGCATCGACAAACCAGTTTGCTATTATTCTATCACTGTCCAAGGCTGTGTTGTCAAGGTAAATTCTACGTAATTGGCTATACTTCGGTCGTGATATTTGCCCATAATATACACTTACTCTGTCGGCTAATAAGGCGAAAGTCAAAGTGAAATTTAAGCTGGTGGATTTCATTTTGAAACATTGATGCCTCTCAGCGTTGATTGGAGATTTTGTTCGTAGTGCGATTCTATTTAAAACCAGACAATTCTATAAACTGAGTCAGTTTGTAGCGACGAACAAAAAAGAGCTGGAACACAAAAGGAATTGATCGATGACCGTATGTAAAGACAGGGTCGACATCGGTCGTACAATGCCTTTTAAATTATTGGGAATTTAATTTTTACCTTATATTTTGTATAATGAACCATTTTGTTGCATCTTTAAATTTTGAATATATATAAAATACATTGTAATGATGGGTTTAATTTTTTATACATTTCGATTACAAACTGTACATCTACTATCGTCAGTGCATACACTTCTAAAGTTCGTATAAATAATCGAAACGTTCATTTGTGTCACGACGCAAAATTTCTTGACTGAACCAGTTGATTTTCGTACATGCGGAAGAACAAGATATCAAGAGAAACTTGTTACTAATTGAAAAGTATTTAAATTTAACTTAAGAAAAGGTTGTTTAAATGAGCCAAGTAAACCAAGTGTCAACCTTTCGTTTGTATCAGTAACATGTTACCCACACACTGAACACAGATATGAGAGATTTTGCATATGTGTGTGTGATGACTTTCTTTCATTTATATAACCACAATGCCGATGTGTACGTTAAAACAGACATGTTCTTATAAACAAAATCGTACTATGTACGGTTTTGTGAGTCCGGAGAACAGAGTTGATATAGAGTGAAACACCACTCACATCACACATATATTTAAGCCATTTTAATCCGTATGTGTAATATACTTAAATGCTATAATAGCGTAACTGCTTTAAGCGAATCGGTTACGGACACAAAGGTTTATAAAGATAAAAGCTCAGTTGTTTTATACCCATACCTACGTCATTTGAACCTTTTTCTTAGAATCTTGTTCGTAACATAATTTAACAAACTACGCAAAGGCATAGAACCTTTTGTTGCAATTGCGAATCAAATCGTTTTAATGGCTCTTTAGTCAACGACAAAATATTCTTGTAAACGTTTTGTCAACCGATATTACACACAAATATAACTAACTAACTTTAAATTCCAGCCATAAACCTCACACAACGGGCCACGCTTAGCATCGTTTTGAATATTGTGTTCTTGTCACAAAGATCCTAACTCTAAATTTTTTTTCGTTTTAAATTGAACCTTGTCATCTCAATGTCACAAAGTATTTTTTAGAAAGTCTCTGTTCAGACAGTTGCTCGACTAGTTTGCGATTGTTTCTAGATATTATATTGGCATTTATTACAGTATTCTTTTAATTTTCAATAATTATTGATTCATTCGGAACATCAGCATGAAATAGAGTTAAACAGGTATCTCTAATAGGTTTTCGTGTTATTAGTTATTACACTATTTAAATCTTCGGTTATTACGATACAGCCATAAGTACTAATCGAGAAAAATACAGTTTTCGTCGTTAATAAAGAAAAAAGAACCTCTCATCGACTTTCTTTATAATAATTTTAACAATCTTAAAAAGATAAGGAAAATTTTGTTTCCGAACATTTTTAGTCTAAATAGGCCAAATTCTACACACATATATAATTTTATACGACATAATTTGTTAACTATCTTTGTAAAGTTTAGTGCAACACTCCCAACACTCTCAACCCTCTCAGGTTTGGGTTTGCGACAAAGTGGATAGAAATTTGAAGAAATGAGCGGCAGCCTGTGCCCAGAAGTAGAACGTATATAGGCTGTAACTTTAACTTTGTTTACGTTTTTAAAACTACTGTTGCTAAAAAGCCCTTCAAAACCAAATTGCATATAATAAATTCATCATTTATGGAAAATTAAACTGTTTATGGAAAAGTAAACTGTTTATGGAAAAGTAAACCGTCCTATAATTTTTTTTATAGAATAAGGGTGACAAACGAGCACACAGTCCCCCTGATGGTAAGTGGATGCTGTGGCCCATAGACATCTACATTTATCCTCGATTGAGAATTAAAACGCAAATGCGTTGTCACCCCTGAGGATTAGGATGTAATGCCACGTTTCCAGTATAAAAGTGTCTCCGAATCTCTACACTCACCATACGAAACACAGCAGTGTTAAGCTACAATTTTGAGCTGGTATTCTGTGAGAGCGTGGTCCTTCCCCGGTCGAGCTGACCCATTCGTGCTACAATCATAATATAGCTGCAACGTTAGTGATGCAACGGAAGTGTCATATCAGAAACAGAAATGGAAACAGATGTTAAAAATATTTTTTTGCAGAAACGGAAGCAGAAACGGATGCGGAAACGGAAATAATACTTACTAAAAAAATTACAAATAAAACTTTTAATTATCATTCAAAAATAAGTAGCGGTAAGTTATATATTACGAAAAGTAGTTCGGCCGCACCTGACAATCTGTTGCAGTGTTCTTCATATATTACAAGTCCAGCTCCCATAAGTAATTGCTCACTAGCGATGCTGCGTACCACCTATACACCAAAGCTAAGTAGGCACTGAAATTTGGACAAACCCTTTAAAGAGCCACATTTAAGTTTAGCTAGTAGGTAATTTAGTACAGCCCTAGCACGAAAGTACGACTTAAATAAACTTTGAATCCAAAATACTCATTAAAGTTTCTTTAAAAATAATTAATATTATATATTATATATTGAAGTAAAAAATAAATAATATAAACTTCACGAAAACATAACTGCTACCTAATTAATTTGCAAATCTAAGTTGTAACAAAGGCATTTATTAAAAACTATTTTTAACTGGATAAAACACGTTTTAACTAAAATCTGGTTTTATCTATAACATAGGAATACATTTTATAAATAAATAGGTATGCAATGACCATTGGTTTTTTAGTTTGCGATGAAAGTTTTACAGTTTCAATTACTTGTCAAACTCTGCAAACTCGGCGTTTAAACGACAGCGACAGTTTTGCAGCCTTTTCGCGAGTATATTTTGTCACATAATTTACATCTCGCTGCTAAATCATCAATCTCAACGAAATAGTTCCAAACAGGACTTGTTTTTGGCTTCATGATTGCAATTAAATTACACACGATTTAAATTTCTGATTAACTAAAATCTATTTATATGGATGTGTCGCTGAGTTCCTTTCAAAATTCCGTTATAAAACTTGCGGAAACAGAAGCAGAAACGGATGTTAAAAACCATGCAGAACTTCCGCAGTTGCGGAAACAGAAACAGAGTTCTGTTGCATCACTATGCAACGTGGCTCTACCACGTATTAATAATATATTATAGACCTGGTTTATAAAATATATGTATATGTAATAAATAAATATATATTAAACTCCTGGTTTACAAAATCACTGCACCATATGCAATTATCTAAGCTAAGCAATGGTTTTAAAACAATGCACGAAGATCCGTGTAAAACTAAAATATTACGATTGAAACTTATGAATTATTACCGTGAGTTTGCACTGACTCGATTTTCACAAAAAAACATGTTTTAAACACTGTTTTATGTCAATGTATCAAAAAGCTATTGCATAGTCAAAGAACATGTTGTAGTGAAATATGTTTGACAGTTTGTTGTACATACTATATTATATCTATATAAATACAGAAACAAAATGTTTGAAAACTTGTCGAAATATTGTCATGTTGAAAGATTTTGAGTTTGAATATCTGCCGATAATTTTACACAGTTTTTGTGCGTGCGAACGCCACCATCGACAAAACATGTTGTGTGATTTATTTTTATGCGATTTTTTTCAAAACATTACGTGTTGGATGTTTCTCAGTGCAAACGTACTGATATAAAAACCTCAAACACTACACACCATACAATCTGTAAACTTTGGCGCAGTTTAAAATGCTCATACTTCAAGTTATTAAACACTAATTGTGACCAATCATTATTCATTATCATTAGTTTTCCATCCTCTCTGCATTTCATTGACATTATTAATAAAGGTACCTCTGTTGACTCCCATCAGATCTCTGACGTCAACCTTCCCAATCGAATGAATACTACTAATAATTTTATCGATTCCTCTCGAACGCTTTTATCGTTTTGTAATAGAGTCCGTAAATGACTTCTATGATCTTCATGCTAGGAATAATTTATTGTTAATACTAACAACGAGCGTCTGTGGCTTCGATTTGCACCTTCATGAAATAAATAGAATCATTATTAGAACACTTGTACAAAAGTCTTGATGTCAATTTATATTTATATTTTCACGAGCTTATATTATAGTATAGTAGAGCTTTTATATACGCTATGTTTAGAAGGCGGACAGGCCCTAATGATTTAATATTGTATTTATTTATACAATTGGTTGAAATAAGTTAAAATTAACATAAGTTTACGTAATCTTTAAAAACATACATAATAAATAGACTAGTTACTTTACAGTTTCGGACAAATTTTTGTATACTAATAAAACTAGATTTTATGGATTAACCTATTTTATATTTTCGACGTTTCGAGCACTTTACATCACCCATGGTCACGGGGACGGACTGAGGTGTTCGACGTCCCAATGTCATAGTTAACCACGGCTACCACCAGATTAAAATGATTGATTTTTGTTCCGATCTACGCGATATGAACTCATGTTATTATGAAGTCTTGTAATATATATACATATATATTGTATTTATTATATTGTGATATTCAAACTCAAAATCTTTCAACATGACAATATTTCGACAAATTTGTTTTCAAACATTATAGTATAGTTGTAAGCTTGGGTTGGGATTTAATTTTATTAATAATAGAATCCCAAGCAGAAGGTAGCACCCAACCATTTTCTCCATTGAAATAAGGAATCATCCTTGGAAGGATCCAGTGTTCTTTAGCGTGGTTTTGTGGTTTATGAAATCTGATGATTATTTTATTTTATAAAATAAGGGTGGCAAACGAGCACACAGTCCATCTGATGGTAAGTGGATGCTGCCAACCATGAGGACTAAGATAAAATGCTTCGTTTCCGGTAAAAAATATCTCCAGTTCTCTACATTTACCATACGAAACACAGCAGCGTTGAGCTGCTATTTGATGCTGGTATTCTGTGAGAGCGTGGTCCTTACTCGGTCGAGCCGACCCATTCGTGTTTCAATCATAATACAGCTGCAGCAAGGCTCTACCACGTAGAAAAACGAAGAAAAGATGACACACACGCTTTGAAGAGGGCGATCCTGTACGTGTTCACAGACTGCAGACTTCCCGGAGCGATTCTTCACATTAGCTATGTGTTCTTTAACGTGGGTTTTTATTGATCTTTTTGTTTGTCCTATGTAAGAGAGACTATCTGGAGGTAGCCATGGTTAACTATGACATTGGGATGTTGTACACCTCAGTCACCCCGTGATCATGGGCGCTGTAAATTGCTCGAAACGTCGAAAGTATAAAATAAGTTAATATTCGCGATAAAATCCGTAAAAACTTGTTTTATTTATATGTGTAGTGTCGTAAATGTAAGATATCATTTTGTAATACTATTTTATATTGAATCATAATGCGTACGCGGTAAATTAATGATATGAGGTGGCAACATAATTATCAGTGCTATTTTGGAACATTTTTCTAGACCTCGAAGTTACTACACGATAGCCCCCAATTGACGTAAAAGAGGGGTCAATAAGTTCTTTTACATCTGAGTTGTTGAACATAATATGAATTATTTTATTTTTATTATAAGAGAAAACAATATCACAATCAACATTAGTCTATGATAATATTATAGTTTCGAATTTTCGTATTAAATGATTAATTGCATACACGCGAAGTTTTTCTTAGATAATTCATATTCGATGTCGAATTTACGATTCAATAATTAATGCTCCTATTCTTTGCCTTTAACGTTTTAAATTACATGGACCTTTATTAATGTTATCAACGTATTAAATGAAGAAATCAAACCCCAGTCAAAACACAGAAGCCGTTATTGCGGCAAGGTTTCGATGTCAAGCGATCATACATGCAATTGCGGCATTTATTTTAAAATATAATCTAATATTACAACGCAGTTTAAACGGTTTAAGATAAAACATCAGAGCATGACTTCGGTTAAATAGATAATGTGGTAGTTGACTCAAATACGGTTGAAACTTGTGTTTTGTAATGTTTTGAAATCGGAACGAACGTGACTTTCCTTCCGACGCTCTTACCATTTGAAGCACAATTTCACTTCAAGACTCATTACTTTGTGAAATCATTAAAAAAAATTAAGAATAATTGAGAACTTTTTGATTCGTTACGCGATTTAATAATATCCACAGACAGATGTTCATGGCGTATCCTTCAAATTTTCTCAAGGGTAACAACGTACATTGGTTTAACTACCTGTGTTTTTTATCCCACATTCAAGTCAAAGCCCCAGAGGCTTGCTTGAGTTGGGAGCGGACTAAGGGCATTGCACCTTCCCGCTCTCCCTTGCCCTGCAGCCCTACTTTGGCTTTCAGTGCCGTAAGTGCAAAATACATACCTCCTTTCCATTTACACGCTAGCAAGTATTTGCCGGAAAGAGATGCAGTCGGAGTGTCAGCTACGTACACATTAACCATAGATCCAGCTGTGAGTTAATATCTATATAGCAACTGTACGTCGCTGTGCACTCACGTTATGTGGACTTTGAACTCTATTCATGGTGAAATGTAGCACGTTGTCTCCCTCGGATGTAATATTATCGGTACGATCAATACGGGTTAACCGATTATTATAATATTTGTAGCTCTGTTGCCACGCTTTTTCTTGTTGATGTTATGTTTATTTACTATACATATTATATACATGTTTTATTATGCAGATATATTATATAAAATGTAAATGTTTCTTAACGCACGAGTAACGACATGGGCACAAATTTGTGGTAACTAGTTTTCACTCACAGCCGTCAATCCCAAATCATTGGGTCTAAAATCTAAAGGTGTTTGAATTCATTTAATGGCTATGGCAAGGGGGACAAACCAACGGTGTGGCTGTTGATGCGTCATAGCCGTTACGATATGAGAACGACGGCATTGCTGCCATCCGTAGCTTTTCGCGGAAAACGGCCACATAGTCGCAATCACCTTCCCCTCTCCTCGCGTCTCTGTCCCCTCCCTGGCGCCGCGTCAGACGCTACTATATAAAAGCCATGAGCGCCCCTCCACTTCAACTCAGACGCATGGAGTACTCCGTAGAGGTCGTTTGGCACGAGCGAGCGCTTTGCTAGGCACCTGCCGGCCACACTTCACGATAATATTCTAGTCACCGCGCAGCTGAAGCTCGCCCAACGCGGACCACCGCGTGTTCCTATGAACAGTGATATGTGCAATAGCCTTTAAAATTATTGTGATAATTTATTTTAATTAGTATTAGTTACGCGCATCGATAAGACCGCTTTAAGGTTGTGAGTGAAAATTGTGAAATTGAAATGTTGTGACTGCCCGACTGGAACTTGTTGCCTATTATCCAGCCCAGTGTGTTCAGTTATTCTTGCGTTGAGGAACCGTTTGCAACAATGGTTGGAAATAACGGTACCATGATGGCGATTCGCATCGTTCACAGCAAGCTGCGCAAGCGGGAGGAGCATTCGGCCTCCGTGCATCCTGCCGAGGTGCTCCAAGCCGCTCCGGTGCCCCAGCCGGAGCCTCTTGCCTTTCGCCAGCAGCCTCTATGGCAATTCCCACCGCCGCTGCCCCCGCCTTACGTCTATCCGCACGATCAGGTTAGTAAATACAACTATGTGTAATTTCGTAACAGTAAGTACCTTCGAAGTTCAGCACTATGTCAAGAATCGAAACCAGTTACAGAATTACACTTGACCCCAATAACATTTAATGTCGTACCGCCCAGCTGCGTTCACTTCAGTTTAGTTCCGAATCACACCGTTGTGGTACCTTTCAAACAATATGGAAAGTTGATGATAGCTACTTATGTTGAATATTACGCCTCAAAAGAAACCGTGACTGGTTCGACCCACGTCCCCGCCACGCAAGAGAGAGTTAGTTATGCTATACCTACTTGGCACGGTCACGATATCTAAGTGCGAAAAAAAAATTAAATGTCGGGACTCGCTCGAAGAGTAGAAAGCTGTACAAGGCGAGCATGTAACTGCTCGGCCTTCTTTCTTTATCGTCTCTCACGAACAAAGGAGGCTAATGCAGACGGTGAACACGTAGGACTGCAGTCTCGTGAAACACTTTAACCTCAATATCGCGCTCTGATTGCCACTTCCCGAGGCCTACATACAAAACCACCCAATAGTGGTTTTTATTACGTTGGTACGTCTGTTCGACCACCCATATAGAGACGCCGTACCAGGAAGTATAGAATGCTAATGTGGCTTTGAATAGTGTATTCAAGGCTCGCTACATACTCGCATGGCCTCAACATTATTTTACACGGTTAGCTTCCTAGACGTTACATAAAAAAATTTGACTTCAGTGTCATTCCTACTAACAATAACAGTTTAATAACCAATACCTATCTTACATGATAAACTATTCTTGCGATTTATTGGTACTTATGTTACTGCACAATTACTGGAAGCGCCCTTTTTTTAACATTCGTTGCTCTAGCAACTAATTATTGTTACACCGCAACATTATTGTGTAATAGCTGAAAATAAATCGTCCCAATACACGGTACTTCGAGGTCGAACGAAACAGTTAAATACGTTAGGTTTGAGGCTAATACATTTAAAAAAAAGCAATAGGTACAACTTAAGGCAACGTTATATTGAAAGCCTTTTTATTTTTTCTAGGACAACTTGATGCAGCCGATCGGTAATGAAAGGGCAAGTTTCCGCAGTCTTCGCAAGAATATTGGCGGTCGCTGGAAGCGACTTGTAAAGAAGAAGCCCGAACAGGAGGTTTACACGATCCCCCCTGAGCTCAAGCCTCAACTGAAGCAAATCTACGTGTATTGACCTCCGGAGCAACATGCGCATGTAACAGCGAGAAGACGGGAATCTTCAACGCTGCTCTATGACTTCAACCATGATCTAATGGTTGTAATTACAAATCCATATCAAAATTTTTCACAACTGCACGGCATTGTTGCCTTATATCCTTGAACATATCGTTTTGACCAATTAATTCTTAGTGACCAATATTGTGAGCTGTTCGTTCAACACTTTATTGTGATTTAAAAAAAAAACTAGATTTGTATTAATAAGTATTAGAACACTGATGTATGTGTGTTGTTCCGTTGCTGAAATCTAATTGTAAGGAATGAGTGGATAGTCAATGAATTTAGTTTAATTAATTTAATGTAATAAATGAACTTAGGAAAATGCGGTCGCGCATACTAGTGACGAACATCCAATAATTATTGTAAAGATTAACAATCATGCCTTGTTAAATGTAATTTTTTTTGCTAATTAGGGCATTTTGTAGTTCTATAATTTTTTCTAGACGTGATCGTATACTTATATACATAGGTGATCGTCGATCAAATAGGATGTGAAACCATTACATATGCCTGTACTACGATTGTCTGAGAATTACAATGTGAGCATTATATAAGACGCAATATCGTTTGATGCAGTATTTTTATATCATTCGTTTTTGTTGTGAGTGAGACTGAATTATGGTACAATTTAAACGTAACTTGACAGGATGAAATTATTTTCTGATATTGTTCCTCCTATATCGAGTTGAGTCGAAAATCAATTGAACTGCAGAGTTGATATATGACGTCAAAAGTACGTTACACGCATGCTATATTGTAGTGTAATTTTGTTCTGATTTTCGCCCGGTCTTTGCCTACTGTGATATCAAAATTAATTAAAACAACTGCTAAATGAATTTTGCATTTTAAATTTCCTCTTTGACGAATACCTTTTCAAACGTGCAGTGGCAAGGGCCGCTGGTCGAGGATCTCCATTGCTAGCTCATATTGAGCCTGATGTTTGATGATATAAGTTTAGCTAGGTACAATAAATACAGCCATGATTAATTTTTTTTGTTGATTTCTAACTGTTTTGGTAAAAGAGTTACAATGGTTTTAACAATGTAATTATAATAGCGTGCGACGTTAATTTTTTGTTTAGAAACTGTAATCTTTCATTGACATAATGAAAAATAAATTCCATTAAAGCAATATTTCGCAATTTCATTCCTCTTGATCCTTAATAAAACCTAACAATTAGAAGTAAAACAAGAGAGCAAATAAATGTGCTTCTAACACTTGATAGAATGAAAGTACAATGTACACGCACTGAATATAGTGACATTAAAATGCTATCTATTCAGGATTCCATTATAAAGTTACTTTCATTTTACTTTGAATACAATAAGTATAGAAATAATCCAGGTTATTCATGAGCCGCTTATGATCAACCCAACGAGTAAGGGAGATTACTTAAATTAACGGAGGAGCGGCCTGTGATGACGATGAATACACAATTATATAATTATCATTGAACTGTGCAAATTCTAAGAATCTAGTAATAAGAGAAACTGAAGAAATAACAGGTTACAAAAAAGTAAAAGTTCTAAAAGAAAATACATCAACGAGTCAATGCCTAGAGGGCATAACGCTTTAAAATTAATAAAGTTTTGGTGGTTGATTGAAATAAAAGTGAAGTAACAAACTGTAATAGGTAGGCAATCACCGCATGGATCCGAATAAAAATGAAATCCTAAAATAAAATATCACTAAACCCCATCTTTAATTTATATACAATAATGTTTGTTTAAGTAAAGCGACATCTATGAGTTGTTTAATATTCAACTTACAGTCCAGTTTTATTAAGTGTATTGAGATAGGATATATACCTACTCTATTGATTTATTGTAACAGCGACATCTGTATTCTATTATTGAAACTCCTAAGTTTCTATAGTTCTGAAGTAAGACGGACATCTAGTGGAGTATATTAAAAATTTCGTCCCCTTCTAATGAAATAGTTTCTTGTGATGTTTTCAGTTTATGAGTTTGCCGAAAGATGGCAATGCAATTTTAAGCTGCATTGCCATCTTTCGGTATTATAAACGAATTAAATATAATATAGGTTTCACTAATTTCGGCTATGTAACCCTGATATGATGATAGATTAAAGTACGCCATTAAAATTTGTATACTGTTAATGTAAATGGTAAATGGTAAAAGTAGCAAGTAAATGGTAGGCTGCCACTCGGGAACCTTGCTTCCCCATCGGTTGTCGGTTCTTCGAGCTATAATGTGCTGGCCCAATGCCACTTTAGCTTAATAATCCGTTCAGTTATGTCGATCACACTGGTTCTACTGCGGATATCCTCTATTCTAAGTTTATTACGCAGAGAAACCCTGAGCATTGTCCTCTCCATAGTTCGCTGAGCGACCTCGTGCTTCCTCATTCGGCCAGTAGTGAAGGACCACGTCTCAAATCCTTAAGTCATCACAATCTCGTTTTTAAGTTTTGAGGTATACCTGACGATAAGAATTGTTAACTTAATTTCCCGAACGCTGCTTAGCCGAGTTTAAATCTATTGATTGACCTCTAGTCGTACTGTTTGTCCTGGGTAAACATACTCGTCAACTACTTCGAGCTTAGTGCTCCCAAAAAATACCGGCATAGTTGTGACATGGGCGTTACACATGATTTTTGTTTTGTCCATATTCATCTTAAGACCTATCCGTCAGGAGGCGTGCGTCGGCCCATCTTTAAAATATTCCTGCTTTTGCGGCGACGCAATTTTGCAGTAGCGATCAAACCAAGGCTTGGAATCCGACAGTCATTACAGATAAGGCAATGTAACTTTCCATCTTCTGAGCACCACATCGGTGACAGATTCAGCAACGATGTTGGGATCATCCAGTGAGATGCAAATCCGCCACTACGTGTAGGATGCATAAATAGCCCGCATCTCATCCCAATCCGCTAACCTATAGTGCCACACACAGCAACAGCCTACAGATCAGGCTGTGATCCGAAGAGCCAAGAGAGGCACACATGGAGACATGATGTGCACGATGCTCCACATCTAGAATGCGTGTGGGCGAAGTGACCAGTTGTATCAGATCATATACCAAGGCAAAGTCGTAAACAGATTTCCCCACACGATCGGTAATATGAGAACTGATCCATTCGTCGTGGTGGGCGTTGAAATCACCAAGCAGCATGATCTCTGTGGATGGGATCAGTTGTAGCACGGGATCTGTAGCCATTTGGACGTGATCGAAGAGTCGGACTGTCTCGGCATTACCGCTGTGGGACCTATAAGGGGTCCATAGTCGCGGGGTTGTCGTCGCGGCCTATCCATAGCTATAGAATGAACAGGTTCTTACCTTCAAGACTACCGAGGCGTCGAGAACAGATATTTTCTCTGTGACGTACACATAAACACCGACCTGAGGCAGAAAAGAGTGTTCCATTTTGTAATCTGGGTAAGATAAATAAGATGTATCAGCCAGAGAGAACTGTGTCGTGGTGAGAAAAAGCAAGGCCGGCTTGGCCGTCTCGAGATGGTGGCAATCCTTAAGGTTTGAATGAAGACCCCTTATGTTGCAAAAATCGACAGCATTCTTGGAGTGGGGTACAGTAGTGATTTTGATCCGTTTGCTTCGTGTAGATCATGTACGGAGCGGAGTTGTGCGCCCTCCCCCCCTCTTCTCAGAATACGTGGGGTAGTCTAAGCACCCAGGACCAAGATACTTTGGCCGTGAATGCGCAGTGAAGAATTCTCCAGAATTATCGATGCTGGTATCCCCCCTGTGGTGGATTTTTGAGTTTTCTTCTTTCATCTTTTTCCACTGAACATATTATAAATTAGTTTGTTTTGCAAAATACGTAGTAATAATTTATAATAAGTATCCGCCGGAGGGGCACTGATGTGGTGTTAGCCTAAGGCACTGTCGATATTTAATCCGCCTGTGATCGGCAACCAGAGTCCTAACAGAATTCGGTCAGGCGCCCATTGAAGATATGGCACCTTAAATCGCTTATAGCTACAGCAGTGTACCTTTTGGTCTACAATGGTAAGGGCGGTATAAAAAAATATTACACAGTTATCTACCTTTAGACATTTTCAAAAGCCTTTTCTTAAACCACTTTTATACGTGGTAGAGCCACGCTGTAGCTATATTATGGTTCTAGCACGAATGGGTCGGCTCGATCGGGGAAAGAACACGCTCTCACAGGATACCAGCGTAAAATAGCAGCTTAATGATCCGTAGAGAGGAAACGAGGCATTCCATCTTAGTCCTCAGGGTGACATCGCATCCGAATTTTGATTCTTAATCGAGGATAAATGTAGATGTCTATGGGCCACAGCATCCACTTACCATCAGGACTGTATGCTCGTTTATCAACCTTATTCTATATAAAAAAAACTTACGTTACAGTATAATGAGATGATGGAATTTCATAAGGTATACCACCACATGTCAATATATGCTAGACAAAATGCCAAGACCAGACATGGAATTTTATCCTTTGAAAAATGTTAGGATTTGGCATAACCGTTAGGCTTGGCAAGCGGATTAGACATCGCAATAATAGTCATGTCTTGTACCTTTGACGCTGCTATCCTTCACTGGTCTCGGTATTTTAACCCTTTAACGGGCTTGCAAACTAAGCAGAACAAGATCAAACAGGGTAGTGGTTGTGTTTGAAAAACAAGTTATTAAGTATATCGAAGTACTATACGAAGTAATATATTAAAAACAACCTGTAACATAGTTTTTCAGGCGTGCCATAATATTTGCCTATGAGCGGTAAGGAAATTGATTTGTACATTATTTTGACAATGCCTAAAGAAAAATAAAACAATTATTATACACCATAATCATGTAATCATGAAAAACAGTCTTATTAATATTGTTTATGTTTATGCCATACCCGGGAAGCACCGAAACTCAGAGAATTCTGCAGTCTGTGAACATTTTCAAGATTTTCCCTGCTATTACATCAGATTTGATAAACTACAAATCCTCGCAAAAGAACACCGATTCCTACCAAGAATGATTCCCGAGGATATTGAAATTAAATAATATCTTAATTTCAATAGAGATGGTGGGACTTCAAGATATTCGTTTTGCGTAGATCGAACCAAAAATTAATATACAAAAAGTGAAGGTAGCCGTACTAACTATGAAATTGAGTTGTCAAACATTTTAGACCTCGTGACCATGGGTGCTGTAAAGCACCAAAGACGTCGGGAATTAAAAAAAAGTTAAAACTGAACGTGATAAAAACAAAGTACAGTAATGAAAAAGTGAAGAAATGAGAAAGTACAGAAAATAAAGTGAGGGAAATGCAATCATCCGACGATTTCTCAAATTCTTGTTCTTTTGGGTTTACAAGCCAGAATTCGGTATCGTTTCTTTATTTTGTGGCATCTAAAATCAAATAAAATATTAATAAGAGTGTATTTTCTGAAGATTCCGTATTACTTTGTTGTTTTCTTTGATTAACTAAATCATTACGTAGTCGTACGAATTGTACGAACAAATTGTCTATATTCAGTAAATGTGATCGCTTTGAACTTTTGATATCTGGAATAATAAAAAAATATACCTATTCTATTATTGGACTATTCTTGGCAAGTATTTTGCCTATACCAACGAAAGGGATAATGTGGTATATACACGAAATGGTTATATCGCCATCTGTCGTTATTTATTAGTTATTACGACACCAGTTACGACAAGCACTAGATGCGATGGTTTGGTGGATATTTTTGGACCGACACCACAATAGCTTTTAATTCATTATTTAAGAGCCTTTACAAATCCATTGCTATATATAGCTCCCTCCCTTCCCCCCGAGGAATGCCACTAAAGACGGTTCCGAACCATCTGTATCCATCGACTTTCCTCCATTTATTAAGGGGCCGCCCTACGCTTCGCTCACCTATACGAGCCTGTCACGAGGTTTCAGATGGTGTAGCACGAATGGGTCCGCTGAACGGGGAACACTCACATTATACCAGCGTAAAATAGAAGTTCAATGATACTGTGTTTACTGGAAACGAGGCATTCCATCTTAGTCATCAGGGGTGACAACGCATCAGCATCCTGTTCTTATCTAAAAAAATGCCGATTAGAACTCAACTCCAAACCTGAACGTAGTTTTTACCAAACTTAGCCTCCTTGGTTGGTTTGGTGACATTTAGTTAAAATTTATATTAGGAGTTAAGAGGTTAGAGGAATTTCACTTTAGTAATTGATTTTCTTCCGGTGTTTCATTTTGGTCTAAACAAAGAATGCTTCAAATATGTCGTATTTTTCTTTGATTAGTTTTAAGTTTCAATGGACTGTAAGGCTTACTTACACAACTTACTTGGAATTACCTACTTACTTCAGGTGGAATGACAGTTTACTTACCTCAATTCATCAACTCAATTCAAATTTTTTTTTGCTTATCGTTACTAGAACTTCTGTACGGCAAAATTTAGAAAGCAGACTGCCTAGTTGGTGTAGAGATCATGTGGTGCCGGGTTTGCCAAGGTTCCCGGCGGGTCAAAAGTTGTTACTTGACATTTCCGTCAAGATTTTCTTAGTACCAGCCCAGAGTCAGGAAGTAAGCGTTCTTTCACCCCCGTGCATTAGGAAGCACGTAAAGCCGTTTGGTCTGCGCTCATCTCTCTATGGTCGTGTCGAATTGTCGTCACATCAAACTGTGAGTTAGGGAATAGAGAGAACACCTGTGCTTGCGCAACGCACAGGCACTACAATACTGTCCTGCCCTGAGAGTTAAGCTATCTCCGTTGAGAAGGACGCCGTGACCGAAATTCGGTCTGGAGGATATTATATTAACATAATACGTACATACATATAACGCGCCTCGTTTAGTTTTGTAAAACTTATATTTTACGGAATTGGATATTAAATTATTTTCATCGACATATTTAATGCCAAAGCAACTATTAAATGTATATTTTAAAACAGAATTTAAAATAATATCATGTACACCTTGCAATATCTGTGACAACAGTTCCTACTTTTTAATTATAATTCACAAAGGAATCACTTTTCTGTGAAAATAAATTATAGTCATACCAAGCTCCGTTATTGACCCCAAGTTTAGAATTTAAATAGCCCGGAGAGAGACACCCGCATGTTGTACGTTCAGGGTAAGACCGCAGGCGTCGCCCTTTAAGAGATTAAGACTAACCCTTTGATGTACTGTGGACTTTATGTACTTTAATTAACATGGCCAAACTCTACTCTTATTTAGACATGAAATGTAAACCTGTCTCGTATAATAGCTGAAAAAATTGGCTGAATTTTTTTCAAGACAGATTTCTTTTTTCTTTCTTTAATATCTATGAAAATATTAAAAACAAAATCCTAAAATAATTTACTAAAAAGAGAAAAATAAGCTCTATACTCTAGGGTTATACTTGTAGAATATATAGCATTAAAAAAACATTGCATAGTGTATGCAACGTTTTTTTATTCGACACCTACTTAAGCAAATAATAAATTAAAATTACAATTAAATTACTATGTTAAAACTTAAATTGTGTTATATGCTGCAATCAGGACAAACCAATTTTTTTAAGAAGAGTTTCCAGCGTAGCCCTTCCGGCTTTCTTGTCTTCAGTTCATAGCACGTTAGCCCTCATTGGAATAGTTACCAACCCATCACTCGGTGGTTTAGAGGTCTCGTGCTTGGCTGAGGCTAAGGAAGCCTGGATCAATAAGACCGGGCCGGACCAAGTTTTTCCGACAAACCCGGCTTCGCAGAGGCATTGGGATGAGCCACTCAGTATCCAGGTTCAAAAACACCTATTAGAAAACTGCAAACCCTACAGAGCGAGCTCGTCTTCTAGCATCTGTGCAGAAGCGACTCCTTCTACTACTGCTGGTTGAATGCGCTGCCCTCATCGAATATCGGTACACTTTTGGACAGTACTACTTTCTCACTTTCTATCGGCCTGAGATTGGGTTTAAAAACTAATGAGCTCCATTGCTGCCGCTGTGGTAAAGAGGTCGACATTCTTGGCCGCCACGGCCTGGCACGCCAGCGGAGTGCTGGTCGCATCCCTCGCCATGCAGCCATTAATGACGTCATTCGACGAGCCTTAACCAATGCAAACGTACGCGCAATTTTAGAGCCAAACGGTATATTGCGGGACGATGGCAAGACGCCTGATGGAATTACGCTCATTCCATGGAAAAATGGGCGCTCCTTAGCATGGGATGCAACTTGTGTTGACACATTAGCGCCATCACATCTTGCGGCGACTGCACAGAAGGCAGGCGCTGCTGCTGCTGTTGCCGAGTCTAACAAGCGACGCAAATATGTAACCCTCGGAGAGAGATACATGTTTGTGACGTTTGGTGTAGAAACGCTGGGACCGTGGTGTCCTGATGCAAGACGTTTGTACAGAGATATCTCACCACGCCTTGTGATGACCCCAAAGCTAGAAGATATTTTGGTCAGCGAATCAGCCACGCAATACAGCGAGGCAACTCAGCCAGTCTTCTAGGCACACTAACAACAGACGGCGGCGATTTAGCAAGTATTTTTTACTTAAGATAAGCTTTTTATGCTGTATAATTTTGTAAAATACCTACTATTTTACTTTAATTTCTCTATTATATTAATTAGAAATATTTATGTTATATTTTCTTATTAATATATTATAATTCGAATTAAATATTTGTTGTGTACATATTTTTCCAAAATGTTATATAAAGACATAGTAAAATGATTACTAGCAACGCTAAGACACACCAGATGGGGAACCAACTTTATCATGCGCTCTAAGAGCTCAACGCGTCCAAAGAGCAGTGTGAGCAGTTGTTTAAGGAAAGGAATGACAATGAAAAGGAAATAATTAATATGATTTCTAAAATTACAGCTAAATGTGATACGTGGAAGTTGCTTAAAGACTAAGAAAATGTTTTAAAGGTAGGGGATCACCTCCAGGGGACAGTTGATAAGTTTGATTGATGCAACAAACAATATGAGGAAGTAATACTAGTTTTTACGGAATTTATCGCGTAAAAACTAGTATTATTTCAATGTGTAGTGTTCGCGTAAATATAAGAAATCGATATGAGGAAGCCCTCAGATTAACTGTTGCATTGCAGTTACAGTCAACTGAAGCTAATGATAAAATTTTGAATTTAAACAATATTTTTTTTAATTATAATTTGCAAGCATCTCAAACTCAGAGTCTGTTCAATGAACTTGTAGAATACAAATCTTATGAAACGTTGTTACCCTCTACAACAATAGATTTGATTGGTGATGATTCTCATAATGAAATTTACGCGAACAATACAAATTGAATAAAACTATATACACAGATTTTATCACGTTTACTCAACTATTTGAACTTATTTTTAAACCCCCACGTTTCGGGTGCTTTACAGCACCTGTGGTTACAAAATGTCTTAACACAGATTAGAATGTGATTTATTTTTTCTATTTAGTTGCTTGAAGTCAGAATTTACTTTTGAGTAAATATTAATTTTGATATATTTCGTGTTTGTATTTACTTATAAAGTTTCTTTCTTTCTTTCTTTTCACCAATTTTGTTACGAAACATTGCAAGAAACTTTGAATTCACTGATCAAATAATTCTCAAAAACCCGATAACCCTTTTATTCAGCTACGATGATGCTCTTTTATTTAACGCTAAGTTAGAGCGATTGATTAATCTCATCAGGATTAATTGAGTTACTTTAATATTTTATTCCGCTGGAGCATTTGGAGAATAAATTGGAGATTTAAATTATGGCATTATTTTTATTCAAATATTAAGCTACGTCAGAGTTTTAATGGATTTTTCTAGTCATTTACATAAAAGCTTTTTTATATTCTGTTAGAATTTAATAAACACTTTTTTCAGTCAAGCCGAGTCATCCCGAGTAAAAATTTTAATTTTGAGAATCTTATTCAATACAATATGATCCTCAAAATATAATGAGATGTGGGAAGTTAATAGGCTATTTTTTTATTTTTTTTTATTTTATAGAATAGGGTGACAAACGAGCACACAGTCCACCTGATGGTAAGTGCTACATGTATCCTCAATTAAAAACAAAATGCAGATGCGTTGTCACCCGCGAGGACTAAGTTGGAATGCCTCATTTCCAGTAAAAAGGGTCTCCGGTTCTCTACACTCACCGTACGAAATACAGCAGCATTGAGCTACTATTTCACGCTGGTATTCTGTGAGAGCGTGGTCCTTCCCCGGTCGAGCCGACCCATTCGTGCTACAAGTATACTACTAATATAACTGCAGCATGGCTCTACCACGTATAAAATGAATGGCTGCAAATTTATTTAATATAATATAGTATTTCTAATAAAACGAACCAAGCTGTACAAGACATGTTATAAGTTGTTAGTATTCCATATGAAATGTTTAAAAAACTTGAAAAAATCGGCGAGGTGCTTGGTACCTTGCCAGGTTAGACAAATGTGACGGTCTTGTAATTCAAAATAACGAAGTCTTCTTTAGCTTTAAAAGTTACCCAAATTGTTATTTATTCTGTGCCCAAACTAGGATGTTTTCCTGTACTATGGAAGTGTTTCACACAAATTATTTGCACATGTACAATTATTTGTAGGCAATAAAAACGCAGGTTTCCTCACGATGTTTTGCTTCACCGCCGAGCACGTGGTAAATCAGCACTTAAAATTGCAATTAACAATTTCATTGATGCCGGCGGGGATCGAACCCGGGTTACTCGGGTTCTGTTATATTTACAGCGAGCGTTAACCACTGAGCTACCACGGCTCTCGTGAGGAAACCGTGTCTGAGGAATAAGAAAAAAAATATTTCGAAGACATGTGAAGTTCGTCAACACGCATTTGGGCAACGCGGCGGACACTTCCTTGCCCTAAACCCTCTCAGAAATGAGGGGAGGCCTGAGCCCAGCAGTGGGACGTATATAGGCTGTAACTTTACTTTTTTTTTAATAAAAACGCATGATCAGTGCGATATTCAACCCTCTGCCTGTCACGATGGAGGTGTGCAATTTAAATACACTGCCACTCCTGAGGGTTAAAATAGAAGTTTCTCCTCTGAAAGGGTCTTTGGCTCCAGTCACAACAAAATACCCAATCAATAGCATAGATCGTGGTCCTTTGGCAATAGATCCGACCCATTGGTGCTCGTTTAGCTGCAGTGTGGGTCTACTACATGAAAATGCAATAAATAAATGGACAGAATGGACCCAAAGTTGTTTATCTAATACAAAACACTTCTTGTCACGATTTTCTATGCACCATGTCTAGAAGCTGAGTCAAAACTTTATGTGTATGTAATGTTCTGTGTCTTAGTAATTCCTAACGTGGTATCATAATATTTATGGTATTAAATCATTTGAGAATCAGATTGCACACACTGTGACCGTATCATTACTATGACACAGTCCTACGACATGGTCATTCACTACTAGCTGTATGATTAATATCAAGGCCACTATTCGGCGAGCTACGGAAAGGGCTATATTCTATAAGTTTCTGTAAGTTTCTCTGTGTGATCACAGCTGCAGAACCAGAGTAACTAATATAGCCCAACGGATCAATGAGCCGAACTGGCAATGGATCGGCCATATACTCGTAGCATAAGGAAATGTAGAGTGGCGCCCTATTAATGGAGTAAAGACCTGGTAAGAAAATCGAGAAATTAATGTCTTAGGAAGCCTATTTTAATCAATGGACTAGTGATGGGGTGTAATAACAGTGATGATGATGCTGAGAATCTAAGAACCATAGCAGCTCAGGTCATTAGCGCTAGTCGTAAATTCCACAATATACTAGCAATCCGGGTACCGAAATTGTAAATATGTAAAAAAAAGTTTGTTTAAGATTAGTTTCTGCATAGATTGTCTCATAAGAGAGATATTTGCAATATTTGGCACGTTTCATAAAAGGATTGGTTTTATTTATAGTTTTTTTTATTATAGCATAAGGGTGACAAACACAGTCCACCTAGTAGTAAGCGGATGCTGTGGTCCATAGACATCTACATTTATCCTCGATTAAGAATCAAAATGCAGAAGCGTTGTCACCCCTGAGGACTAAGATGGAATGCCTCGTTTGCAGTAAAAAAGGGTCTCCGGATCTCTACACTCACCATACGAAACACAGCAATATTACGCTGCTATTTTATGCTGGTATTCTGTGAGAGCGCGGCGCTTCCCCGGTCGAGCCGACCCATTCGTGCTACAACCATTATATAGCTGCAGCGTGACTCTACCACGCTCAAATTTGTTAATAGTAAGGCGCTACTGCCCATCTCTGGTATGTTTCCTCTCTCTTGCCTCTTACTACAGGACGATATGAGTTATTGGGTAGTCTTAATCTGGCACTACAAGATAATGGAGCAATTGGCGATACATTTAAATTTTTAGGTAACTTTACTTTTTTTTTAAATCGTATAAACGGCGAACAGACAGTT